>OY998180.1:76693261-77005761 GCA_963921935.1 Galeruca laticollis
CTAGATTTCTAGTGAAAAACACTGTATTATAAGTAGAGAAACACACACTTGTTGGTACTTACATTAATTTTTTGATCTTCGTTTAAACAAAATTACAATTGTTTGCAATGCGAGCACTTGACTTGGTAATAACACGCTTGTGGTTGCTAACTGATGATCACATCTGTGTTCGTAGTTATATATATACTCAGGCCCCTCCTTTTTCTATTTCTCGTTTCTCACATCTTGTCAGAACTTGTCGGAAATCCAATTAAAATTAATGGCTCGAAAAAATATGCGGCATGGCAAACAATTTATAATGTTCAATAAATATTCTAAGGTTGACACCACTGTGATCGTTAAAAATAAGCATGTGAATAAAATTAGAACCCTTGACGATTCATATCCGCATTCAATATCTGAAAACATATACAACAAAAGAGACTCCCCACGAAGAGGGTTCCATAAATTTCTACAAATCTCCTGTCCATATCTTAAAGTTGACCCTATGATTTAATAGTTAAAAATTCTCATCATAAACTAGAATTCTTGGTATTCATATGTAATATTTATTCGATATAGACAGATATAAATCGTTCACCGCTATTGTGTTTTTTACCTGCTTTTATTGTTCCCCGTCCGAACAAGTGTGGGCTAGAGAAGCCACCTGTTCTTAGATATTAGTACGAAGAATATTTACGCTTAATAAAAAAAAACACTCGTATGTCGTGAATTCAATCTTCTCAATATTTTTATAATTTGTAATAACAACACAAATAATATTTATTTCTAATGGATTTTTTTATTAAAACCGCCCTACTCATTAGCTGATATATTACATGACGATTTAAATTTACGTTTAGCAATTTTCAATAGAATTTTAATTATTAAAACAAATATGGATGCTAATATTATACATGATAATGAAAAAATATTATTAAGTTCTTCTTTCATGGCGTGACTGGTGGTGGTGCTACTGTTGTTGCTCATATTGAAGTCTTGTAGGTTTAATTCTGTTTAATGGATATATCGTTTGTGGTGTTTGGCGTCTAAATATGAGATCTAAAGCATTCGAAATATCTCTTTGTTGTCTTCCGCTTTGTAATTCTTCGGGCACCCAATTAATTGTACGATTTTTCCATTGATTTGAGTTAGCTATGTTTTGCTTCTGATCGTTTATCTTCATAAACACCCCTGATTTTTCCTCAATGCGACGTCTGTACTCGATTAAAGCCATACTATGACTAATTTATTACCCCATTTTCTAAGTACATCTTGTACATGTTAAAAGAATGGTATACGTTAAGATCGCGTACGCGTGCGTATTTTGTTGATAAATACAATCAACGATTACGAAGGATTCTGATTCAACTGCATTTGACATGTTCTAACAACTAAAACGATATTAGTACAAGGGAGTATTGAAGAAATTTACATTGAAGCAATCGTGAAATCCGATAATATATGATCGGGGTAAATTTTTTTTTTCGATTTTGATACATTTTTTTAAAAAATTTAAACTAGAATGTTCTGCTGTTGCCAGTAGCGCGCGAGCATCGCAAGGATTCATCGTGGACCCAAAGAATTGTTGCATCATGGTCAACTGGGATTCCTGCCACTGCACTCAAATGTACAGCGTCTCCTTCGACAATGATGGTTTTTTTTTCTACATTTGTAATGTTTAAATAAAATAAATAGCATTGAATGGATTTTTTATTAAAACTGCCCCCTACTCATCAATCGATATACATAACGATTTGAATTTACGTTCAACAATTTTCAATAGAATTTTAATTATTAAAACAAATATGGATGCTAATATTATACATGATAATGAAAAAGTTCATACGTTAAGATCGCGTACGCGTGCGTATTTTTGTTGATAAATACAAACAACGATTACGAAGGATTCTGATTCAACTGCATTTGACATGTTCTAACAACTAAAACGATATTAGTACAAGGGAGTATTGAAGAAATTTACATTGAAGCAATCGTGAAATCCGATAATATATGAGACACCTCGGTGTACAGCTTTTAGTGCGTCATTTCAAAATAGTACGAATATAATTCATTTCAAAACATAATTTGTATGAATCCACCATGGCAATGGATGTAGCGGTCTAGGATGGGAACGATGAGGTCGTGGGTTCGAAATTCACTCGGTGTAAATTTTTTGATTTTAATACATTTTTTTTAAAATGTGAAACATATTCATGCATTAAAACGGCGCATTGAAGAAAATTACATCGCATCGTGAAATCACGCCTCGTGAGATTTCAAAATACTTATCACTTTCAAAACTAAAATATATTGGAACCCTTATGGCAGACATGTAACGGTGTAGGCTGGGAACGATGAGGTCGTGGGCTCGAATCTCACTCGGGGCAAAAATTTTTTTCGGTTACGTCATGCACAAATTTACCTGATAAAAAATGGACGACACACATCTAAAAAAGAAATCTGCAAAATGTGCCATCTAGCGAAATCTACTCGATAAAAAATGGCCGACTAAAAAATGGCCGACTGGATAAAAAATGGACGACATCGCCGACAGCGCCAACGCAGCGCCACCGTAGCGCCACCGCAGCGCCACCGTCGCCTAGCGGACCTTTTTCGAAGTAGTGGCTCAGAACCCGCTTAGGTACACTACTTTCGACTAAACGAATTTTACATTTTTCTCGATAGCTTATTTAGTGGTAAGCATATTTCAGCGAAATTAGGAATTAATCATCTGTAATAGACACAGAATGCAACAAATCTTTTAACCTAATTAGCATTTTTCGGAACTGAATACTGTTCAATGACTGAATATTTTGCTTTGTCGGGTAGAACACCTTCACTCGACAGATTATGTCGTAGATAAGTGACTTCCCGCCTGAACAGTTGGCATATTTGTGGGATTAATTTGAGATTGATTCACGACATGTTTCGAAGACTTTCATGAGATTATTTAGATAATGATTTTCTTAGATTCCTATGACTACTATATCATCCATGTAAAGAAATGCTTTTTCTGGAGTTAACCCTGAGAAAATTATTGACATCATTATTGAAAAACTGTAAGGACTCACATTTAAACCAGAGGGTAACCTTGTAAATTGAAAAAAACATCTATCTGTACTGAAGGAAGTGTACTTCCTAGAAGATTGATCTAAAGGAATTTTATGAAAATCTGACATAAGGTCTAAATCTGAAAACCATTTTGATCTGCCTAACTAATCCAAAATCAAATCTATTCTGGGTAAAGGGAATTTATCTGTAATAATTTTCTTATTCAATTATCTATAATCTATGCATAATCTCCACGCCTTTTCGCTACTAGTAGATTTTTTAGGAACAGATAATACTGAGCTATTATATTCCGAAATTGAAGGTTCAATAATTCCTTGATTTAAGAGTTTCTATACATGACTATTCAATTCAGACGTTTGTGAATCAGGGGTGCGGTAATTTTTAATGTATATGGGGGTATTGTCCCGTAAAAATTGTTGTGAGTTAAAATGTCCAAATTCAGCGATTCTCTCAGCTCTCTCATTCTATTACTACTTTCATTCACTATCTTATATACATTAAACAAATCTAAATCCAAAATTTCGATGTCTGTAGTTTTCACTGAAATTATCTCTTAATTTGTATTTAAAATTCTAACGTAAGAGTTTTTCCCTGATACGATAGATCTGCTGGCACTAATTCTTAGTGCTCTACTACTTTGTCTCTTCTTAAATTTCTGAAATTTTCTACTAATCTGTATACCTCGCATCTAAGGGGTATCGCTAATGTTTCATACTATGGATTATTAAAAATTTGAATAGTTACTGACTTTCCTGACTTGCAATTCTAGCTGTGAATAGTCAAAGATACAATTGTACTTGCTTATGAAATATCTGCCTTATAATTCTGTTAGTCGGAATCGGAAAATTTTGATCAACTACATGTTCAAAAGCAACATTATCAATATATAGAAGAATGTCTAGATTACCTAAAGTTTTAGCTAATCCTTGAGGTATTCCCTTAATATTCAATATTTTGTTAGTTTGTATTAAGTGATGTGGAAAATTTTCTAAGAATTTCTACGAAGTTTGAAACTGCCAAATCTATATTTCAAATTGAACAACTGTAGATAATTGTGATTTCCTTATTTGTTTCGCACTGAAGATTCAAAATTCCAACTGCAATAGGTTTCTATTTTCTTTTTCCTCTGTACGTTCGCATACTCTTATATTTCTACGACCATGTTGGTTGTCGTCTTCCCTGTAATTTCTGCCAATATTTTGGTTTCTCTGGTAATATCTAAAAATGTTGTGCGGGTATTCCGAATGTAGCCTATTATAGTTTCCGCGCCTATTCTCGTAACTCCTATTCGGGTTGAATCTATTTTTCTGCTGAAAACTGTTATAGATTTTCCTGATATGTAAAAGTTTTTCCTGTGGCTGACTAGCAGTCCCATCTATTGACATCAGTTTTGTTAACACCTCTTGTGGTGTCGAGAAAATTCCCGCTGCTAAGATTGTTTTTGTGGTGTCAGATGCTACGTTTACTGTTAGCGATTCTACTGTCGCCTCAGTGGTGTATTTATTTGCTAATTCCGCCGGCATTTTTTCAGTTATGTATGCTGATTGTAGTTTTCTTGCTTTTTTTGCACTTCTGTGGCGCAGCTTGTGAGTTCCTTATTGCTTTGCAGTAACTTATTTAATTTGGCTAATAGTAAACTCCATGGATACCTTTTGTTAGTGTCTCTATGTTTACTAACACGGTATTTTCTGACGTAACCAGAGTTCTGGCCTTGACTGTTTATCTGGTTTTAACGAATAATATTGCATTATTCTCGATGCCTGTCAAATTAAATTGTAGTAAACCTAATGCATTTAAAAATGATTGCAACTTACTTACTTCACCATTGAACTTATTCGGTAGCACCTTGCTCGCAAAATTAAAAAATTCACTCATACTTAACGTCATTTTCTCGCTTTTGCTTATTGTTTCCAATACCTCAGAGCTAATCTCGTGAAAAATTATTGTAAGTATTTGAATATAGCAATTTACCGCTTCAAACGACCTAGACGTTTTATCTTTGATTTTTTCGAAATATTTTTGGCAAGCATTTTGCTGTATTTTGTCGAAAATACTCCAATTTTTATTAACTAACTCAATAAAATTATTATGAAGAAGCACTAAATTATTAATTATGTCTATACAAATATTCAGATTTTTAATGATATCTTCAAATGTTATATCCATCCTATCCTCGAATTGTTCTCAAGTTATGAACATTAATTATATTATCACTTTGGCACATTTCAGATAAAAAATGTTGTTCATATAATTAAATTATACATATATAACTTACAATTTCTACACTCTTAAAGCTCCTGTCGTTGAATGCGTCCCGATGTTTCTCGTGATGCTCCTCTTGAGCTGCCTTCTATGCATTTTCCAGATGGACCAAATGAATTTAAGTACCGCTACTACTGAGGTGATTCATAACTATTGGGACATAGGCTAAGGGTAGATTGTTTGGACCAAAATATGGCGATAGGACCAAATATACCTCAATAAAATATTGCTGTGGAAAAAGATAAAGGGCGTTAAAGTTGATTTTTTTTTCGTTTTTTGGTAATAATATTACTGTATATTGCTATGAAAATCGGCAAAGAGGCATAATTTTATACAGGCAATATTATCTTATGTATTATTCAACATTTTGTTACATGGGGAGCCTCGTGAAGGATTTCTGTTGATGAAATTGACTGGTAACTTTTTTTGACGAAACTTCTTAGTGATTTTTATTAGAAAATATGATATAAACATCATTTCTACGTAATATTTGTACTCTTGTTTAATCACGATATTCTCATTCGTTTTCGAGAAAAATGCAATTGAACAATTCAGAGTATCGGAAGGGGATTTCAAATATTATTTCATTTATGGAAAGTGTGCTTTGAACTGTCAGATAATTGTTGCTGGTAAATGACATTTCTTGTCAGTGAATATTTTTTGCTGCGAGTTTATAGTCAATTGTTGCATTTTTTAAAGCTATCATATAGTTTTTCGATTGAAATGCCTCGTCACAATCTTTTTACGATTGAGGAAATGCGGGATATGATTTGTGTATACGCACAAGAACATTTTTGCGGGCGCTCTGCAGCCAGAAGGTATGAATTGTTATATCCAGGTAGAAGGCAACCAAATCACAAAACTTTTTCAAATCTATTTAATCGTTTGGGTGAAACCGGGTTATTTCACAATAAAAATTAAGGTGGTTGTCCGAAACAAATTTCACCTAATCAAGAAGATGAAATTTTGGTTCGAAAAGATAAAAATCCTACAGTAAGTTCACGTCATTTGTCATCAGCATCAGGAGTAAGTCATTCGTCTATTATTAGAATTCTAAAAAAAGAAAAGTTCCACCCTTATCACTTCACTCCTCTTCAAAATTTGCTTCCAAGAGATCTCTCACGACGGTTACAGTTCTGCCAACGTATTCTCAACAAGCATAATGATGACCGAAGTTTCATTAAGAATATTATGTTCACCGATGAAGCGACTTTTACTAGACGAAAGGTATTTAATTGGCGAAACAGCCATTATTGGAAAAAAAAATCCGCATGCTCTGAAAGAAAGACATTTTTCTACGACTATTGTAAAATCTCTATATTCCGACATAGTTTTTGATTATGGAATAGCTTCATTCTAACACTAGTGCAAAAATATCCATTCTCGACCTTGTTATGGAATGAATACTTGTGGCGCCCTCTAAATATCACGGTTCATTTAACAGAAAGATAAAATAGTCGTGTTCCGTTTTGTACACCTGCTGCACTGCGCAGAGTAGAAGTAGTTCAAGAATAACAAAATTCATAAAAAATCCTCTAAACTCAACGTAAAATGACTAATATGGTCGTTGAATACTAATTGTTAGAGCCAGAAGTGCAGAATAAGTATACTTGATGACACGTTTTAATAAAAAAAGAAGAAATACACTATCTATGAGCTACAATTGTCAACTGTCAAAATTGTCTAATTTTTGAAATTTTAAACAAATTCATATTACTTCATAAAAAGTAAGTAAATTTATATAATTCTACTCTGACAACAGTGGTAGTTTTGCCCCAACTCCTCCAGAAATTAGGGAGTTAGCAGAGGCGACAGCAGGCAATCTGTTACCTGAAAAATCTAAACATATTAGTATTCAACAATATGACCTGTTTATCCAATGGCGTAGATTAAAAAAAGCCCGATCATTTTCAGAGATTGTATTTCTTGTATACTTTGCAGAATTAGCAAAGTCAAATAAACCATCTACTCTCTGGAAAATATACTCAATGCTAACTACCACTATTAACATAAAACAGAGAGGATTTGTCAAAATATGCCTGGTTACCAGCATTTTTAAAAAGACAATCTGAGGGATATCGAGCGAAAAAATCGAAAACATCAACTGGAGAAGAAGTTAACTGTTTTATAAACAATACGCCTGATGATAAATACCTCGCTACAAAGGTAAATACATTATTAGCTTAAGTCTAAATGAAGTTATAAATAATATATATATTTATGAAATAAACCCTAGATTCGTCCTTTCCATTATTGGATAATTTATATTCGCAGAATATCTAGCATTATTCTACAGTTAAGTTATTAAGAGCTATATGAAATAAACTTGTTCGAATTGTGAATAACAACCGACTAATGCCGATTAACTACGAATTGATTTTTTTCTCTTTTTAATTAATTGTTTCTAGTATTGCCGATTCTAGCCTAGTTTACTGTCAGATTAATTTTTAAATGGACATTTTTAATGATTTCGAGGAACTCGAAGACCAAGAGATACAATAATAGTAGATTTTGTAAACCCAGAACGTGACGCATATACAGTGTCAAGACGTATTGACCATGTTTAAAGGTGGGATAAGGGAGAATCCTTACATCGGTTACGACACAATTACAGCAATTATTTGAAAATATTTAAATAAAATACTGATTTCAGTGCTGTCAAGCAAGTGACAGCTAACCTATAATCTATTTTGCTACCTACAAGGCGACCGCGAAACATAATAATTGTTTATCCTTTTCTATCATATACACATTGTACATCAAACTATCTTTCCCTACACATATTATGAAGTCAGTTATTATAATTTCATTGCTGCCAACGTTAAAATGGTTATTTTTGTTGTGTTAATTCAACGAATAATAAATCAATGGTTAAAGTCAGTTTGAAAGACATTTACACTTCATTTGTTGAATATAAGACCTCCTAATAAATTTGTTTTCCTGTGATTTTATTCGCACTTGAAAAGACCGGGCCTAACATTTACAATCTAGTATAACATTAATTTTTTCAGGTCGCTATGATTATAGGAATTATGGGAGCCTGTATGAAAGAATGAACTCTACTCAATGAAAATACAGGATATTGAAGATTTGGTTTCTGCAGTAGTTAGTTATTAATGTTCCAATGACCAACAATGTTTTTATTAATTTTCAAAAAAGACGCTGCACAAAACAAGTTATAGGCATAAATAAACTCGGGAATATGCCTAGGCAAGTGGCACAATTTTTAAATTTATCTGACTCAAAATTATGCACAGGACATTATTTCTACAGGACCTCAGCAACAATGCTTGTGGATACTGGGGCAAGCATAGAAACCTTAAAACGGCACGGGGGCTGGATATCCACAGAAGTTGCAGAAGGATATACAGATAACTCCTTGCAGAACCGCCTAAATGTATCGACAAGCATAATGTCGCAAATTGATAAAAACCAAGAGCTATCAGTCAGCGAAACTAATTTTCAAGAACAAAATTTGCCTAATTCACATCTGGGGCCTTCTTGTTCCAACCAGCAGCAACAAAATATATTTGCCTCATTGCGCACCAAAAATATAAGTGATTCACCTAAACAAGTCACATTTGAAAAGTGTACAGTTACTGGCGTGACTATAAATAATTTTTTTTTATTGATGCCGCATATTACCTTTTTAAAGGACGCGTCAGCGTGTTTAAATCGAACTTTCAAACACGCGCATTTTTTAAAGTCCCCATGGTAACAACAACAACTTGAGAAACGTAAGTATCAATGACAACTTTTTTTATTAGTTTTTAAATTGTATATTATCATTGGGAACCAATGTCTTATTTGGTTTTTTCTGCAAAATGTATTTATATATTCACTTATACATTGTTTCCCTTTAAATATAAATAAAGAAACTTTTCGATTATTGATCTGACAGCAGTACCTCGTAACGTCAAATAAAAATTAATACTATTTGACGTTCACGAAACTTGGCTGGGCATCGAGGATGGACTTCCATTTTTTGTAGTAATAATATAATAATAATATTTGATGATTCCAAAGTGCACCAATAAAAAAAATAGCGTAAAGTATTCGTGGATAACTGGTCTTTCAAACACTTGCTCTATTTCGAGCACTCGGCTGCACCGTCGTGCTCGACAAATCGCGCGTGTTTGAAAGACCTCTTTATCCACTTATACTTTAATATACTAATATATATATAACACCAATCCAGAAAAGGAAAATTAAAAAACTAATATAAGTAGATATTTTCAATTATCAATTATTAATAAAGTTATATTTGTTCATTTATTGCTTGTTTTTTTATTTGATAGTCGTAGAAAAACTATAGTCTAAAACACGGGTGGACTTTAAAATTCTACACTTGTAGAACCGTTTCCCTCGCCTAGGGCTCGGGAAACAATTCTTTCTACTCGTGTAAAATGTTACTTATTCCACCCTTGTTATAGAATATACTATTCCAGCATGAGTTTAAATTGAATATTTGGTGTAACATTATAGGCCACCAACTACTAGGGCCATATGTTCTGCCTCCAAATTTAAATGGATATTCTTATTTATTTTTTCTGCAAAATACTTTTAGTGATATTTTGGATAATCTGTCACTAGCTGTCATTTCCCTTTAGTTGTTAGAAATCATCTAAATAACATATTTATTCAACGATGGGTTGGCAGAGGAAGTGATTTTGAATGGGCACCAAGAAGTCCTGAGTATAACCCGCTTGATTTTTATGTTTGGGGGCATATGAAGTCCTCAGTTTATGCCAATGAAATTAACTCGAGAGACGAACCTAAAGGAAAATACAAAATGCGGCTAACTTTATAAGGAGACAGAATAATAATGTTCTTTGAAGTCATAAAGTCCTGTATTAAAAGTATTAGAAAAGGCATAGAAGTCGGAGGAGGCCACGTAAAACATTTAATTTGAGTTTGCTCTTTTTATGTTACACTGTTTTTAATTATGCTTTATCGTCGAAATAGAAGCCTTAAGATACAAGTTTTTTTATTGTCCGTTACTTGAAATCCCCTTCCGATACTCTGAACTGCTCAATTGCGTTTTTCTCGAAAACGAATGAGAATATCGTGTTTGAACAAGAGTACCAATATTGTAGAAATGATGTTTATGTCATATTTTCTAATAAAAATCACTAAAAAGATTCTCGTCAAAAAAAGTTACCAGTCAATTTCATCATCAGAAATCCTTCACGAGCCGCCCCCCCCCTTTCCCCATAACAAAATGTCAAATAATACATAAAATAATATTGCCTGTATAAAATTATGCCTTTGTGCCGATTTTGATAACAATCGGTAAATATACAGTGAAATTATTAGCAAAAAACGAAAACAAATTTAAGTTTAACGCCCTTTATCTTTTTCCACAGCAATATTTTATTGAGGTATATTTGGTCCTATCGCCATATTTTGGTCCAAACAATCTACCCTTAGCCTATGTCGCAATAGTTATGAATCACCCCGTATGCACTAAAACTGTATGCTGTATGTTGATTGCTTCTTCTTGGACTATAAAGTTGTTGTTAACTGCTCCATTTTCAGTAAGTTCTTGTTTCGTTGATTTACCACCCATTTTTGATAACCAACCAACGACGTTGTTATAGGACATGTACTAACAAATTCGTTTATCCACGGGTTCAATAAATACCTTTAGTTTGCAGGATCAATAAATACCTGTAGTTTGCACAATCAATAAATACTTTTAGTTTGCAAGATCGCCATGTGTCGTATCTAATGTTGATAGTTAAGGATAACGACCATAAATTTCAAGATGATTCCATGCATTAAAGTAATTGTGGACTTACCCCAATCTTGATTATAGGGTGGAATTAAACATCTTGACAAGTCACAGGGTTTTATTTACAGACTAAATAACACTTATATTAAACCAATACATGATCTATGATTTACTAAGAACGGTCAAGCTCAATTCGTTCTAATAACATACATTCATTAGTAACGATAAAAACACAAGAGAATATTAATTGATTCCTAGATGTTTACGATTCATATTGTTACATGAAATATTTGAATAATGTTTTTAAATTTGTTTGAAATTAATTGAAAATATATTATAATAATATTATTAGTTAAACAATTGTTCGAGTTGTACCAACATCGACACGTTTTGAGTTCATATCAGTGCGCAGGAATTGTTTCTGACCTTCGGGGTTGATAACCACTACAGTGCTATGTTGAAATCTTGCATCTGCGAATGTAATTATTTCGGGCCAATCTCCAGGGTCATCAGATATTACGGTGGGGTTAGAAAAAAGTAATGTTGCCGCTGCTGGACTGTTTTCAGTATGGTGTTCCTGTATACTATCTACATTATTACAATCAAACATCAAATGAGGAACAACTAGGGCGACTATCGTCGGTTCAGGAAGAATACTTATTTCTGATGGTTTCAAATATTTGTTCAAAGAATCAGCTAATGTTTCATTCTCTTCCATTTTCTACAGTCTTTGTTGGCGGAACTGATAACCTGGCAACCGTTTTCTTTTTTTGTCCTTTTCCTTAAAATAGGAAATATTATATTGTTAACAACCGTATTTACGTTTTTGGAAAAACATTTAAACGTTAAATATCTCGAAAACAGATATGTTTTGATATAGGTTATGTTACATGGTATCTATTTGAAAAAAAAATTGTTGTACATCTGTCTTTACCAACAAATTGGATCACAATTTTTAACACCCTGTACAATATATGTTGAAAATAAATATGTATGAGTATGTAGTACAGGACCTTGAAAAAAATTGCATAAAAATACTTGACAAATGTTAGTTGGTGGTTGCAATGTAAAATTATTAGCCATATTGTAAATTGCCTTTTATGGAAAAAAATTTTAAATGTCAAATATCTCGAAAAGTACATACTGAGTTTTGAGATAAAGCATGTTGCAGAAATTTGAATTAAAATTAAACGTAGAATTGTAAAAATATATCGTATTTAGTTATAGTTACTACTTACCATTTTTGACACCGAAATATTCACCTCCCTAACTAGATTTTTTAGATTTAGATTTCAACGGGGTTACAATGCACTGAAACCTAAGGTTTATTGTGCCCTCCCCTATCAGAGCTGTTCTCGCTACAACTACAGCTCGCCTTCCAGTTCCAGAGTTCTAATTAACTCTAGTATTTGGGACGGCTTCAACGAGGTTAGATCCTCACTCTTACAAGTTTCTTCTCCGAAGCATTTCTTGCGTTGGCTTGCAATGGCGATGAATTCTGGAACTAGGTGATCCGGAGTTTGATCCTCCTCCCTACAGAATCCGCACTCGTCAATTTCTGCTAGACCTATTCTCATTAGGTGCTTCCTGAGGCGGCAGTATCCTGTAAGAAAGCCCGTGCGGAGATGTAGCTTATTTTTACTGAGGTCCAAATATTTTTTGGATCTAGCAGTGTCAAAGTTCCGCAGGAACTTTTTGGTATATTCCAGCCCGGGCAGGCACCACCAGAGTGCTTCTATTTCTTCCGAAACTCTTTCTTGTAGGAGCATTTTCCAACACTACAGAAAGGCTCCGGGCCAATAAAGGGCGTTTGTGCTCCTTTCCTGCCAAGTTTATTGGCCTCTTCATTTCCTGTGTTTCCCGAGTGGCTAGGAACCCAGACTAAAAAGACCCTGTTATTCTTGCCTAATTCATCAAGTTTTCTTCGGCACTCCCATGCCAACTTTGAGTCAATGACATGGGAGCTCAATGTTTTGATAGCTGCTTGACTATCAGAATGGATCGATATGTCACATTTCTGATAGTTTATTTCTAGGTTCATTTCCACGCATCTTCCGATCGCAAGTATTTCTGCCTGAAAGACGCTCGTGAAGGAGCCTAACGATAATGAGTATCTGGTGCCAGGCCCAAATACTCCAGCGCCTGCTCCAGTGGTGGTGTTTGAACCATCCGTATACCATCTAATGGTGTTTTCTTTGAGAGTTTGGGTGTTGTATTCCCTTTCCCAGTCTCTCCTCTTATTTAGCATGGTAGTGAAAAAGTTCTTTTCGATGCTTACTTTCTTGATCATTTCGTCACTGAGAAGATTCGCTGATGAGATGTATTTTGTTAGAGAGGACCAGGCTCCCTGATGTTTAATACTTGCATTGCCTAAGCCTTCCTTAGATATTCTAAGAATTGCCTTTTGGGCAGATATTTCTATAACCAGATGTAGAGGTGTGAGATCTGTAATGATCTCAAGTGCCCTAGTTGGACACGTTCTCATAGCTCCAGTGATGCACACACAGGCAAGCTTTTGAACTTTGTCGATGGTCTTCCTCGTACTGTACTGACTTGCTTTTGTATGCCAAACTATTGCCCCATACGTGATTGCTGGTCTCACAATCATGGCATACACCCATCGCAGAATTTTTGGGTAACAGCCCCCCCTCTTACCAGCTAGATTTCTACACGCCATCAAAGCTCTCATTGCTTTACTAGCAGTTATTTCAACATGCTTATTCCACAGAAGCTTACTGTCTAGGATTATCCCTAGATATTTAACTTCTGATTTCCATTCTATGATTTCCCCGTTTAAGGATATGGGTTTCATGGCTCACTAACTAACTATCTTTTTTTGCCCTGAGAGGTGGGGTGGAAGCTAATGCCTTCCTCGCAACGGGCTGTGCAATGTTGCGGGTTCGTGTGGGACTCTCACCTCAATAAACCACCCTCCCCTTTATTAGTAAAGAGGAGCCGCCGTAACAAAAACAAAAGCTCTGTACATCAGCGTTCCTCCTATACGTGTTTACTCTTGTGTGTCTTCGTATTCTCTATGCTGTTCCTCCTTATTTTTTATGAATTCACAAATATACACAAAGATTTTATCCCACATTACCTTGCTTTTAATCATAGTAGGGATTAGTTCTGACACCTCTGGTAGATCTCCAATCTCATTCCTTTTATGACTCCGCTGATTTGTCCATCGGGTGCACTCGTACACTACATGCTCTGAATCATCCTTTACCCTGCATGTACGACACAGGTCGTCAGGGGTCTTTTTAACCCTGTACGTAAAAGTCCCGAAAGACCCATGCCCCGTGAGAAACTGGGTGAACCAGTACGTTGTATACTTGTGCCCGCACTTAATCCATGGTATGATGCCTTTTATCAGCCTCTTTGTCCATGCCGCCTTTTCTAGACTTTTTTCCATCTCTGCTGCCATCTCTTCAGCATTCTCTCCCTGGTCATCTTCCTATTTCCTGCCAGGTGCCCCCCGATCGTGTATAGGAAACACCTTTCCGCCACCAAAAGGTCCGCCGGGGAAACCCAGAGATCACTTGCGCAGCTTCTGCGGAGACCGTCCTGTACGCCAATATGGTCTTTAATAAGCTCTTCCTCTGTGTAGCCATCATACTATTACAGTGTTTCTGCACTTTTACTGCCTCCCTCCAGACCGATGCCGCATATAACAAGACGCTATGTACCACTTGGCACAATACTCTTCTCTTATAGTAGCTGGCCCCCCCAACATTTGGCATGATCCTTTGCAGATGCGCCCCTTTCTTTGAAGCTTTCTCATTTATGTGCTTGATTTGCTCCGCAAAATTCAAGTTTTTGGTAAAAATTACCCCTAGGTATTTAATATTTTTTCAGGACCGGATTTCCTTGCCTTCGACCATTATGTTGAAAGACCCTGTACTTCTCAGACCTTTCGCAACCAAGATTTCAGTTTTATGATGGGCTATCCTCAGTCCCATTTTCCTGGTCCACATGACCGCTAGGGCCACGGTTTTCTTTGCCCTCGCTTTCACATCCTCTTCGTCCATTCCTTCCACTACGTAAACCAGATCATCGGCGTACGCTACCGCCTCAACCTTAGGTCCGTACGTCAGCCTCAGGATTCCATCGTACATTATGTTCCATAATACGGGCCCCATGACAGAGCCCTGAGGAACGCCCATGCAGCACTCGTGTTTGATGATTCCGGATCTAATGCATCTGTTCTTAAAATAGTTTATAACGCAGTTTACAATATAGTTGCTGATTCCGCCGGCTATCAGTCTTTCCACTATATGATTCCATTTGACAGTATTGAATACATTCTTTATGTCATTTGTTATCATTACGCACCATTTCTCCGTAGCTTCCTTAATAATCTTCTTGATCCTGAGCATTGAGGTCACCGTAAACCTTTTACTCCTGAACCCATGCTGACTCTCGGAAATCATTCTTTTTTGTTCTACTCCTTGTAGAAGTCTGTTTACTATTAACCGCTCACACAGCTTCCCGAAGGAATTTATCAAGCATATGGGTCTTAAGCTAGAAGGGGCATGTGGGTCCTTTCCCTCTTTTGGTAGTAGAATCACCCTCGCTGTCTTCCATTCCTCCAGGAAACTCTGCGTTTCTAGCTGTGAATTCATAATTTCAAGAATCTTCTCTGGTATTGCCCGGTGGGCCAGCTTCCACGGTTAAGCTGCCGGGGCCCGGGGCTTTGCCGTTTTTCATAGCGCTAACCGCAGCGTCCAGTTCCTCGCGATCAAAGAATTGTAACCTTTCTTCCATGTATAGGGGATTCCTTAGTAGTTATTTTTTCTTGCTGTAGGAAATAGCTCCCGCAGGATCTTCTTTCTTCTTTGCGTACTTATTTTGTAGCCGTTCGCCTTTTTTGCTAAATGCCCGATGGCTATGCGATACCCCTCCCCCCATATATCTTCATCTAGATCTGTAATTATTTTCTTCCACTTCTCTTTTTTCGAGACTGCTATGGACTTTTTTAGATCCTTGGCTTCCCTGTCCATGCATTTGCGGAGTGTTTGCCTTTCATACGTGTCCTTACTTCTAGTATATCTCCTTAGCCGAACGTACTCCCCTCTGTTCTCTTCCACCCCCGCTTTACACCAGTATGGCCTCTCCTTGCGCTCCCCTGTATCCTCTGAAGTTGCTTTTTTAAGGGCCTCTAATATTTCCTCATACGTATTAGGGCTCATCTTCCCTTTAATCTCTTAGATGCTTTCCAGGTATTTATGTACATCTAGATAGGTTTTCCCCCAAATTCCTTTTGGTAGCATGCCCTGTACTTTAATCTCGTAGGCAATGTGCTCATGATTTGAGAAACGATTCACAAAATCGATATTCTAGCCCTGGATTCGGCCTGCAGTTCGTTCAGAACACAGCGTCACGCCTATGTGGCTTCTTGAATTACCTCGCTCGAACGTATGAGCTCCATTGTTTTTGGCCGTCCACTGCAACTGGGACATCCAGTCCTCCACAATCTGACCTCTTAGATCGGTGGTATTTGATCCCCATAAAGGAGATTTGGTGTTCATATCTCCAGCCACAATTGAGTCCAGGGGGTGCCGGGAGGCTTCCTCGAACAACCGGTCTATACTTTTCTAATATTCTACTAGTGGGATGTTTGGCGAGATATAGGTAGCAATAACTCTGACCCCGTGGATTTCTGCGCTGACGTAGCTGTCGTTTCTGGGTATGTTTCCTATCTCTAGGTTCCTATTTAGGATAGCAATCGCGACCCCCTCCGGTTTATTCATGATCCATTTTTTATTTGTCCCTATCCTTTTGTTTGGCTCGGACTCTATCATGATATCCGTGCCCGCCCTAGACGCTTCGTCGAAAGCCGCGTCATGCGCAGCTCTTGCTCTGCCCAGGTTAACCTGCATTACTTTCAGCATCGTTGTTTATAAGGACTCCGCCCCTCCCACACATCACCTCCATCACAATTCACGATATCACTGTTTCTACACATATTTTGGACAACAACATATATATATATATATATATATATATATATATATAGGAGATAGTCTTTGCCGACTAATTAGGTATAAAACCACGAATATTGGGGTAACGGCAAATTAATTAAAGAAAACTCTTGTTACTGTTTCTCTTCCAAGCTTTCGGAAACGTTTATTTCCATTATCAAGGATAAGTAAATTGAGATTGTTATAAATTGGTAAATATAATTATATTTGAATTTTTTTTTTAAACATTCAAATATAATTATATTTACCAATTTATAACAATCTCAATTTACTTATCCTTGATAATGGAAATAAACGTTTCCGAAAGCTTGGAAGAAAAACAGTAACAAGAGTTTTCTTTAATTAACTTGCCGTTACCCCAATATTCGTGGTTTTATATATATATATATATATATATATATATATATATATATATATATATATACAACATATTTGTCAATACTTGTGGTGGATAATATATTCTGTAGTGTTCTGTGTTTAGTGCCATCGCTTTAGGATATTTTGTGTTTACGTGCCTTTGCACTGGATTATTGACGTCACTTCCCATCGTACTGCACCTACTTACTACGTTGGTCTTGTGTTTTCTATCCTCTTCCGGGTCAATGAGGATCTCACCAGCAGTGTCAGAGATTTTCTTTGGTGTATGTACCTCCCTCTCTTCCACATTCTTTCTTTTTGCGTGCATTGTTATTATCTATGTTGCCGCGACTCCGTGCTCTTCTGCATTCATATTATCTCCCGCATCCCTTCTCCCTTTAGGTCCAGCAAAGGTTCTGTGTCCCCTTGTTTCGCATAACATGCAAACCGGCTCCTCCCTGCAATATTTTGCCTGGTGGTCCGGCCTAGCGCAGTTTCTGCACCTGTTACTTCGGTCCACGCCTTTACACACCTTGGCCATATGTCCCTCCTCCCAACATCGGTTGCATTTTGTTTCCTTTCTCTTATTGTAGCCATTGAGAATCCGAGCTTGAAGGTACGGATTTTCAGCATCCTCGCGATTGTATCCGACGTCGCTACGATAGTGGCGGCCTGCCTCCCTCCACTCATAGGCCTCAACGCCTTAACCTCTACCCCGTCCTGCTTCTCCGAGCTTCCCATAGCTTCCCTTAACGTCTTTATAATTTCGTCCTCTTGGATATCCGCGTCAATGCCGTATAAATTAGCAGCTGTTTTCGCTGATACAGCGGAGAGTCTACGTACATTTCCCACATTAGTGCATGTTTTGATTTTCTTGTATATTTGTGGCCATGCAATGCTTCTTTTTTTTTACCTCCAACAGGAGGTGGCCTTCTCTCGTCTTCCTTACTCCCTCAATGTCGTCCGTTTCCTCCTTAAGGTTTTCCTTAACCCTCGCAACCATTTTCGCGTATGTTATGTTTCCTGCGTTTTCAATCATGAGCGCCCCATTCTTGAAGGCTCTTTGCCTTCCTGGTTTGTTCGGTTCCTCTTTCTCATGCAGGACCACCGGGTAACCGTCAGTGAAAACGCATTCTAATAGCTTCCTTTTCATACCCGTTGGCATTTTGCACAGCATAGCTATGTGCAGGGGGCTTTTCTGGCTGCCTTTTGTAACTTGCTTCAATCTCTTACCTAGTTCTAGGATAGATCCCGGTTGCACGTTCTCATCTTCCTGGTATTGTACAAGCCCAACTATATGGATTCTGTTCAGGTCCCTTACCTCTTGGCCGTTAACATTAGTTATGGCCTCAGACTCGTGTTGAATTATATCTCCTGGGTTAATTTTTCCACTCTTTATTAGCTGATGGAGCTTCGTAGATGGACCCATCAACGTCCTAAGTAATTTGACCTGAGGCAGCTCTTTGGCAGGCGCCATAACGACAATCTCCCCCTATATATTAAGGCTTGTGATATTTTCGCTTACTATCTTATGATAGTACGCTTCCTCCGGCCATTTTTTGCCATAACTCGCATGTTTCCTTTAGGTCCATATCCTCATGTATACAGCTCCTGATGTCCTCTACCGTCATGTCTAGCTCTATGTCGTCAGGGGTAACTTGAGTCCCCACCTCTTCTCCCATCACGGCAGTACCAGCCGTATTTAAATACACAATTTGTGACACTTTTTTGGTTTTTATGTCAGTATATTCAAGTGGTAATTCAGAATTATCCCCCACTTCCTTGATGTATTTGGCTCCGAGTTCTCCAATTTCATCGGCGATGTTCTTTAGGGCCTCCACTACGTCTTTAAACCCTTTGGAGTCCATGCCGTCATTTGCTTGTTCCTTCTGCCTCTTCCTCCTCGTCCAGAACCATCATTTCATCAGCCTTGTTAGGCGGCGTTCTCGACACATTATCCGATTTGCTGAACGGACTTACTCCTAGCTGGTCTATTCCCCTCCCAAATTCGGCTTCCTCCTTGCTTCCAGAAATCTTTACCAGCGCGTCGTCCTGGTTGCCTAACGTGCGCGCAGTACAGACGTTTGATGACGGTCGGGCCTGGCCTGCACTTCCACCAGGATCACCGACCGGTACTGGGGTATCCCCCTGCACCGTAGAACTTTTTTTCTTCTTTTGGTTTTGTTTCATAATTGTTTACATGGAGCAGTGCGTAGCACACATCTCCTTCCTATTTCATTGCCGAGTTCGTTGCCGTGTAATCCGTCCATTTGGCAGGTTTTGCCAACAAATAGGTCCACATAGCTGCATCCCTATGTGAGGCCCTGGATATAGGGGCACATTTGTACCTATATTTTGGGGAGTTATAACGGAGTGTTTGCTATCCAAGAAGAGAAGAAAACGGTGGATGTGGAAGCATCCATGGCAGATAGAGTTAGGGATTTGGTTGACGGGGACGGAGAGAAGAAGAAGAAGGAAGAACTGAACAAGAAGAAAGAGAGAAAGAAAGGAAGAGAAAAGAAGAAGACGAAGAAGAATACGGGGAGGCGGACACGATGGTCCTGTCATGAAACTCTTTCGCCTCCCCTTGACTGATAGATGATCAGCAGAGGCGGGGAGGTCGTCGGCGATAATTTTTGGTCGGGTTTACTCCCCTATCCCCTTTGATCCGCGGGCGATTATTCAGAACTAATCGTTCCTATTCGTCACCTATCCCCGAGGTTGGTCGGTCGTGCCTCCCTGACAGCTCCTAAGAGCGCAAGAACCATGACCGACCACTCCTCGTGAAGACACCCTATGAGCCATTGGGACGCGCCGTGTCGGGTGGGGCAACCCCTCCCAGGAAACTCGTATAGAAGATAAGGGGTGAATCACTTCCAGCCTCCTCCATCCGACTCCCCCGGGCACTAACTAACTATCTAATCAATTAATCTTATTTCTAGACTAAACTAGAATGACCCATTTCACAAAATCCAGACATATTTTTATTAATTTTCGTTTTCAGCGGCTTCCGACAGATGTCTTTCTCGAATAAAAAAGCAATAAAAATATTTCTCTTCACTTACTCATTTTGTTTTTGATACTTACCGTTACCGCTAAGCCACCTGTAATACTCGGACTTTCTAAGCTAGCCTATATCGCTAATAGCAAAAGAGTAAAAGAGAATCACGCATCAAACATGAATTGGAGCCAACGCGTGCCATTATCATTCACTACCATGCAGTACAAGTTAACTATCCCCAATTCTGACTAATGATTACAAAACTTTATTTCACATTAAGTACATGCCATTGAGAAAATATTTTAACCATGAAAGAATCGTCACACTGTAAGTTACAAACCAAAATTCACTCAGTGACAACTACACAAGTAGGATTATGGATTCTGTGTTAAAAAATATTTCCATGTATTGTCCGATTTTGTTTTTTATTAGAAATATTTCCTTACTCTATTGTGGTAACAATTCTCTAGCTGGGTTAACATTTGTCATGGTTCGATAGGTTAAAATTACTACTGTGAATCTCACTCCCAAAAAGAGTCAGTGAGGTGAAAATCTGAACCGAAGATAAAAAAACTCATTTCGTTTTGCCTGTAAATAAAAAATATATGTATAGTGAAAAGTAAATAATCTAGTTGTGAGTTCGCCACTCGTCGGTTCGATTTCTTTTTTGAATTTAATCTCTAGAGGATTTTGGTTGCGGAATATCAATCTGTGTATTTCTCAAGTCGATATAATGATAGTGTCTGAAAAAAACGTGGTAGACGTTTCGTCTCTCAGGAGGCGGATAAGATGAAGCTGTATTGTTCAATTTATGGCCGAAATATTATAATATTCTCATCATATCTCCATTGGATAGTTCTATTTATTATAACAAAAAAAAACTATGTATTCTTACATTTTGGCATAAGTGAGTTATTTAATCACATTTTTTCAAAGTAATTTTTTGCTTTTATATGCTCAGACGAGACGGTCACGTGTGGAATTCCACAGGGTACCGTTCTTGGTCCGATTTTATTTTTAATTTATATTAACACATCACTACAAATGAC
This sequence comes from Galeruca laticollis, assembly GCA_963921935.1. Classification (NCBI taxonomy): domain Eukaryota; kingdom Metazoa; phylum Arthropoda; class Insecta; order Coleoptera; family Chrysomelidae; genus Galeruca; species Galeruca laticollis. The sequence continues at coordinate 76,714,700 of OY998180.1, forward strand.
TACCACGGGGGAATGCATTTCGTTTGCCGATGACACTGTCTTGTTACATACGGCCGATTCTTGGAGTCAAGTTAAAAAAATTGCAGAAAAAATATTACACATTGATTTAGGACAAATTTACTTACTGCTAATGTAACTAAACCATTATCATATTTTTTAACCCTTACGAGCTGGCAGTACCAAACCGTTCTATAGAAATTGAAAATAAAAGTGTACAGATGGTGTCATCAGTAAAGTACTTGGGTATATTTTTAGATTCTAATTAAAACGGGATGTTCATATTGATAATTTGAAAAATAAAATTACAACTTTATTCTATTAGTTTCACTTATGTCATTTAATACTATCGTTGAAGAAACTAAAATCAGTGTACTACGCATTGGTTGAATTTATTGATTTTATGGTTTAATAGGTTGGGGAGGAATTAGGAAAAATAAAATGCAATCTGTAGAGGTAGCCCCAAAAACAATTCTAAACATTATGTACTTTACAAAAAGAACGTAGTCTACTGAACGTTTATACAACGACCTTGATATAATGGATATTATACAGTCGTATGTAAAAACAATTACAATTTATTCTTTTAGAAACAAACATTATTTTCAAAACATAAAACATCCGTACCAAACAAGGGTAATTTATTCGGATAATTTGACGATTTCTAGACCTCAGAAAGCAGTTGAATAAAGAAGATTCTCTTATCTTGCACCTCACATATATAATAAAATTCCTGAAAATATTCGACGCATAAGAAACAGCATTAGATTAAAAAAAGAAATAAATATATGGATGCATGTGGTAGAGGCTTCTTTCATAAAATCCTGATCTTGTGATTTCAGTCTTGTTCCTAAAGTATGTATTTCATGTCATATGCTGAAGTTTGGTGCTTATTATGTCATATTTTTTTATTATAAATCTACTTGCCTCCTGATTAGGGTAAGTCTGGGAGATATACCAATTTTTCATATCGACTTTGATTAATGCTTCCAAATTAACATGTCATAAAAAATACGTCGTTAGATTCAACATTTATTTATCAAAACAGTATCAAAACAGAAACATAAGTTTTATTCCGCAATAAACATGTAGCAAATATTAAAAAAATAATTTTCAAAACTCTGCAAATCGGCATCTCTATCTAACCCTGCGGGAGAGACGCCGTCAGGTTAAGGTAGAGATGCCACTACACTATACGCCTGTTAATAAGTACTTTAACATAGATCTCGCACGTATTTTGATACTTAGTACATCCCTCATGCACCCACTGCTGGTAAAGAATGCATTGCATCCAATCTTCATCTTCAGTTGTCTTCGTATACTCTTCGCCACATCCAGTGTAGGTTGCGCCATCATGATTTTCCAAATCTGAACTGCTATCATGAAGAGACAAGCTTGAATCTTCGTTACTGGACTCCTCTACCTGCAGTTTTAGGGTCGTCTGTTTCCCTTTTGGTACCGTTTTCGCAGTAAATTTCTCCTTTTTAGATGCCACAGGTGTTTTAGCTGCCTTTGTGCCACGTTTCGTTTTGTTGAGATTCACTTGCTTATGCTACTGAATGCTTTTGCCCCTTTCTATGGCATTATTTAAAATCTCTGCGAGTTTCCCTCCTTTTCTTTTAGCATCTAGCATAGCAGCAGCTGGAAGAGGAGATACAATATTCAAGCCTTTTCCAAGCGTAATTTTTGGAGGAAAAGATGTTTGGGTTCAAACTATAAGCTTATCAGCTAAATCGGCAGCACGTGAAGTTGAAGGTTGGAGTTTGGTAATTCGTTCCTCCTCTTGGCACAGCATTTTTGCAGACGTTTTTTGTATTCCCACATCGGTACCTCAATAGGCGTAGTCCGGGACACTTTGCGGATTAAACGGATAAATTCCAGCCGCCTGAAAACCTGATGTTGCATTTTGAACACTTGCAGCCTTTTCCCAAGCAACGCCTATGAGTCGTCCGATCTGTAGACTTCCGAGTTTTCTATCAGCATTGGATTTGACCCAAGTATCGCAAGCTTGATAAAATGCTGCCTTCGACGACTTAAAAAAGGATCTATGGAGAGGTTGGAGATAGTGGGTAGTATGTGGGGGAAGGCAAAGCAGGATGATGTCATTCTCATCAGCGTATGTCAGAGCTTCCACTGAGCTGCAGTGAGATCCGTGGCCACCAAGAATTAGGAGCACTTTTCCCGCAGTTTTTCTTGAGACGAAATGAAACTTGAGCAATTCGAGAAAAATCTCTGTGTTGATGTAGGCTGACTTCTGATTCATGTACACAATAGATACGGGTGACATTCCATCCTCGAATGCTGGTTTCTTATTTTTACCTTTGAGAATGCACGCAGGCGGTATGAAAGTGCCTTCCACGTTGCAACAGCTTATAACTGTTATTGTTCCTCCCCGTTCCGCAGCCGTCAAAGTAGAGCCTTTTTTGGCAATGACTTTGCCTGGGCTTGCCTGGGCGGTTGTTTAGCTGGAGCCCCGTCTCGTCCATGTTATAAACACAAGCGGGTGTGTCGAACAATTGGTGTTCCTCCATTGTAGAAGCCAGCAGTTCAAAGTAGTTTGTGACTATATTTTTAGCCATGCTGAAGCTTCTACTGCGGAAAATGGCTTCAGCTTTTTTTATGGCCAGTAAAAAGGACGTAAGCCAGTCGTAACCTGCGAGTTCAGCTTGTCTGTCAAATTTATGGCGTATTTTCAACTGCTTGGCCAGGTGAAAAGCCATGCGCCCAACTTCAGTTCTCATTGGTGTAAATCCTCTTGCTTGCAGTTTATTTATGTGAACAACTATTTTTACTTCAGCTCCTTCACCAAGTAAACTGTCAGGTCCCATTCGTCCTTTTTTGGAATTGCCTACGTTTTAATGTTCTCGGTAGAATGCTGAACACCCTAGAAGCTTGATTTACATCATTTCCTTCTGCCTTTTTATAGCCGCTTACAAATTTTCTTCGCTCCATCTACCCCTATTGGGACACCTTCTTTCGTATTTGGTTGGCATTGCTGCAATTGAATAGTTTTAAATTAGCAAGGCATCTCACCAATACTTAAATTGGCATCTATCCCGATTTTCCGGGAGAGATGCCGACAGCCGTATCACAGTTGGAATTGATGCAAATAGTGCACGAATACAAATACGTATAACCTCTTCACATGCTCTTTCCACACGAGCATTTAAAATTTTCACCTGGGCAATAATTAGGTATATAAGGTCTACTTACTTCATGCTCCGAAAAACTTTTACTGCAACAAAATAAACAATATTAGGCTAAATCGAAATGCTTCAAGATTGCGCAATAGCGACGACCCGCTATGACAAGCGTTGGTATATGACTACCGTAGATCGCGGCTTCGGCCTTGTAGGCGAGTACAGTCCGAGATATAGGCAATCGGCATCTCTCCCATACCGGCATCTCTACCGGACTTACCCTACGTAGTTTGTTCGCCTTGTATAATGGTGTAAGAATAAAAATGTAACCATAGACAGGCTCCGCTCTAAACCAATTTGATAATCATTTTTATTTATATATATATATATATATATATATATATATATATATATATATATGTATATATATATATATATATATATATATATATATATATATATATATATATGTATATATATATATATATATATATATATATATATATATATATATATATATATTTATGTGCGGGATACTTTCTTTGACCTTTTATAGTATATATACATATATCTAAAGTTTTTCTTGGTTTTAGGTCGTTTTTATAAAATATAAACACAAAAAGACAGTTTAAGTTGGGATTACCATCATATATTAACGTTTCGGCTCACTCAAGCCTTTTTCAAAATATATCTATATCTCAAACGTAGAATAATTGATGACATATACATTAAAATATCCATTTACAAATTTCGTTAAAAACATAAAATATTCTTTTTACTCTACGAAAACTAGTATTCACAACAAATAATCCATAACGTACATACACATTAAAACTATTTACAGTACTGATTTTATGTTTTCAACGAAATTTGTAAATGGATATTTTAATGTATATGTCATCAATTATTCTACGTTTGAGATAAAGATATATTTTGAAAAAGGCTTGAGTGAGCCGAAACGTTAATATATGATGGTAATCCCAACTTAAACTGTCTTTTTGTGTTTATATTTTATAAAAACGACCTAAAACCAAGAAAAACTTTAGATATATATACATATAAATATATATATATATATAAATATATATATAAATATATATATATATATATATATATATATATATATAAATATATATATATATATATATAAATATATATATTTATATATATATATATATATATATATATAGGCCGGTTTAGAACGTCTTTCGACGTTGTCCGACGACTTGCCTTCATCTCTTCCTGTCGTCCCAGTCCACTTCTTGCAGGTTTCTAGCACTCATGGCTTTAACCACGCCCTGTTTCCAAGTGGTTCTCGGTCTTCCTCTTTTCCGACGTTCTATCGGTTGCCAGTTCATTACTTGTTTAGGGAGTCTTGTTTCTGACATACGTTGTATGTGTCCATACCATGTAAGTTGTTTTTTCTCTATGTCGTCTATAATGGTACCTTCAATCCCCATTATTTCTTTAATGGTGTCATTCCTGATTCTATCTCTTGTTGAAATCCTGAGTGATCTTCTCATCGCATCCATTTCAACAGCTTCTAATCTTTTTTTATATTTCTCTGTTAGTCTCCAGTTTTCAGATCCATAAAATAGGCTGCTTTTCACTAAAGTTTCATATATATTGAATTTTCTGTTTTTTGTAATATTTTTATTCCACAGAATGCCATTGAGACAAGATATCGCTTTTTTCGCTGTTGTTATTCTACTTTCTATTTCTCTGTTATCTGTCATCATTTTTATTTACAAATTTTTATTTATAAATATTTTGTATAAGCATATTTGGGCAAATAAAGTTATTATTAAAAATATGCAGTAGGATGTTTAAATCAACTTGTTAAATGTAGATGACCATATTCAAAATTACCCAATACTACAACATAAATTGAAGAAATATGCATACCTTAGAAACGTCATCATAAAACCAGAAAGCAACATGTTTTTAATGGAAAGAAGTGACAAATACTAAAAAAAACTTTTCATTCCACACAAAATGTATTGTAATGTTATTCTCATTTATTTAAAAGTGTTTATTGCGACAGGTGGGATAAATTTATACACACGGTATGTTTGTGTAGTTAGATTCTATAGAACTTGATACAAAATGAAGTGGGTAAGAACACTTCTTACTCTATTTCCAATAAAATCACTACTTTTTATTGCTTCGTGTTTAGTAAAATATCTCGTCAACGTTAAGTTTATCAAGTAACTTTGATAACTATCCAAAAATTCACCATAATACACATTTGTTGACCCAATAGACTACGCGGGAGACTGCTTTCGCAGATCTTCTGCAACTTTATTAGTGGAATCAGAGGCAGATATATTTACATTAAAATGCCATGGAGAGTAGAAATCCTCAACTGTAGCGAAAGCCTACATCGAGGAGCCAACTTCCAAAAAAACAAAAATTGCTGCTCAAATTCTAGAAGGCTTCACAGTTCGAAAAATAGCCGTTTTAAGTGAAGAGCCTGATGAGACATCCACAAGTAGAAATGAAACCAAAATTCAAAAAATCAATGGAAATTAAGTGTGTCCCCCACTAATAATTGTAAATTGCTCTAACTGCGATATTAAAATCGAAGTCAACGCAAAAAAGTAAAATGAGTACTTAATTTTTGTTGTAGTTACCTACTTATTAATAAAATTTGATATAAAAACATATTTTATTCCGAACGTAGAAAAAATGCTGTGTGCAACACGTGCAAAAAGCATATTTGTTGCACTCAGCATCGTGCAACAAATATCCACTAGTTACACAAATAACCATTTTCTACAACCACTATGCAAAACACGCTTTTCAACACAAATATTTATACGCAAAGCAGGCCTTTTCTTAGATATCCGTTACAAAAGTAATGACTTACCCTGGGAAAAGTGCACGCCATGGCACTTTTCAGCACAGAAATGTCACTTTTCCACACGGAAATGTCAGTTTTTGACACTAATGAAAACTTATTATCAAAAAAGATACACCAGGCATAACAATTCAAAATTAATCACGTTCACATGATCTCTCTATATTTAATATTCGTTTTTTAAATACTTTCTGTTCAAAGTTTAAATAAAATATAATTTACTTTTTTCTCGCATTAATAAACGTGGTTGTAGAAAAAATATTGTGTACAACTCGTACGCAAAGCACTTTTCCCGCTCGTAGAATTTGCTCTGCGCTCGTGGGAAAAGTCACGTACATACTACTATTTTTATACGCCCATATCAGTAAACGTCAAAAATAGCACTGTCAACATTCCTTGTACGTGACATTTAACAATAACATGCACATAATAAGATCTCATAACGTTTTAATAAGAAAACCTAAATTTCTTGGTTTAATCAAATTGCCATCAAGTTTTTATCTACATAGAACTTTATTTGATCTATTTACATACATTTAATCAATTGAAAAACATAAAAGCTCTTAGCATTAACGAAATACAATTTAGATAAAAAGAGTAATGCCCCTAAAAGTCGGTAACATATTATACAATTTCTCAAAAAATAAGTCGCGTTTTCTTAGCTTGCCATGGAAATGCCAACATGTTCTCAACTTTACCTACGAATATGTCTGTTAGTAGTGAAAGTGATGAAATTGTGAGCACTCTGCCGGAGATATTACAAGAAGCTCAAGCTGTCACACATAATTTGTTACCGCTAAAATCCAAAGAAAGATACGAAATTACTTATCAAAAACTTATGGATTGGCGACACAAGCATAACGTTAAATAGTTTTCGGAGAATGTTTTCCTTGCATATTTTGAAGGAATATCGAAAACTATGAAACCATCTTCGCTACGGGCAATTTGTTCGATGCTAAGAACTACACTAAACATTAATAATACCATTAACAGTAGGTTATCCAAAACTGATTAAGAAGTAAAAAATCGAAAATCCTGTCCACAGAACAAATTAATAAGTTTCTGAAAGATGCTCCAGACGATATACATTTGTTATCAAATGTAAAGAATTGAAATATTGTGTATTTATCATCGGAGAAAAATGTGTTTTCAGGTTATCCTCATTGTTTGATTAAACGTGGCTTGCCGTAAACAAGAACTTAGAAATATAAAAATAGTCCTGAAATGGAAATTCCTCTATTTGTTAGTAACAGAAATGGAAAATGCATGAAACACGTTGTGGGGATAAACACAATCGGTAGTACACCACGTACAATTGCTGAATATCTTCAGATGCCTGAATTAAAGCAATATACTGGCCATTGTTTTGGGAGATCGTCAGCCTCTATATTAGTTGATGCAAAAGGTGATATGCTATCATTAAAGCGACTAGGTCGCTGGCAATCTTCTACAGTGGCGAAATACTATGTGAATCAATCTCATACAAATACACGGATATCGGAAGCGATTACCAATTATAAATCTTCGTCTTCTGATATACCGTGCAGTACTACAATTATAGATAACCGTTCATCACCGTTAAGTGATAAGGCAACATCGAGTTACAATACAATAATTGTTATCAAAAACTATTATAATAAAGTTTAAATAATTGCGATTTCCTTTCTTTAATAGAAGAAAATATATTGCCGTAGAAAAGGTATAGTACGTTACACGAGTTGTAAGGCCATTACGCACGCACAACAACTCTTGTTACATAATATACTATTACTGGTTGTTCGAGTTTCTATGTAACTGAGTATATTATGAAAAATATGTAGGGACAGTATAGGAATCGCTAAATGTTTCACAATCATTGAGCGCTAAACAAAATGAAATTTTCACTATGGTATGTGGATGGTGGAAGCGTCATTATTCGGTTACTCTCACCAACTACTGTGAAGAAAAACGAAGCGACCAACGTTCATAACAGTTAATAAATTTGTTAAACTCTGTGCAAAGACGGTTATTTCATTTATATAAATGTGAATTTATAATTGGTAGTTTTGATTATAATAATACATTCATCGTTCAACTGTTAAGTTGATTTTAATCAACGTAAACTTCAGCTCTCAGTCTGATTTATGTATTATTTAACGGTGGATTCTCTCAAGGGTTCATATAATAAAAAGTTCACAACAATATTCCTCTCTGCATTAAATCCATTTCTACCCTCAAAAATTTAGAATTCAATTCACTGGGTATATAACAGTTTATGTTTATTCAATTATATGTATATGGTTCAGCTCTACAGGCCTTCTAGACCCTTGGCTTTAATCTTTTTTACTATTCCTTCCAATTTCCTTCGGTCCTTCACTACTTATTTCCACTCGATCGTTCCTACTGCATCTATATCCCACTTGACTTCTTGTTGCTATTTTTCTCTTTTTCTTTTCTACCTTCTCCTCAATCCAGCACCATTTTTACAATTCTCAGCTGTGACATTCTGGCAATGTGTCTAACTATCTTGCTCATTGTGCTCTAAATCTTCGTGTTATTTTCGGTTTCTCGAATATGTTCATTAATTCCTTGTTTGTACGTTTTCGCCAAATACCTTCTGCCGTTTTGACACCGCCACATATTTATGTAATTATTTCTATTTGCATTTCTATTTCTTGTTTATCAAAAAACTATGTAAACATATTGTTCGGATGATTATATAAAATATAAATAAATTGATGAATTTCAATTAATCACGCCATGTAATGATTAATATTTCACTTAGACAGGATAATTAAAACTGCATATGAAGTATAAAATGAACACATTTGAATTAAATTTGGTTTCCCTCATACTTTGTAGACGAAAAACAGTTGCTATCAATAACGTATCATGTCATTTCTTGTAGTATACAAGCGTTATCATTCACTGCCAACCACGCAATATACAACAAGTCCGGAAATATATTCTTCCTCTGATGGAAACCTCACCACTTTATCATCGATGGCAGAAATGTTCCCTCTATTGCCATTACTTTCTCGTGTTGACACTAATATTCTGAAACAAAATTTATTTGTAGCAGAATTGTGAATATAATAAATAGTGAACGAAATAGATAACACTGAATCATGTCTTATTTAAGACAGTGTATCTTATAATGACTGAGTTTTGATTGAAAAAGAAGTAGCTAAAAAAGATTATTTCACTTTCTGAAAAACATTGAAGATCATAGTAACTTCAGTAAATTCGAGTAGATTTAAAAAATCTGATAATTTGTAATATTTGATGAACGCGCTTAGTTAAACATTTGGTGGGTGAGCAGAGCATTCACCAAATGGTTAAAGGAAACATTCCATTGTTAATTTCTAAACAAAAAATGTATTTAATCCACTCAGAACGCAGAAATAATATTACATCATAATACCTACATACAAATTTATATATTTGTCTTTGTTCAGAACCGTCTAAATAAAAACATAATATTGCCGCTGATTCTAGTTTTTATACGTATTATCTTTTGCCTTTTTGGATAGAGCTCTGCTCTAAATCGCAAGTCATTGTTTGTGATTAGTTTATGCTCTTCTCAATTGTCTTGTATGATCGATTACGGTCCAATTCTTTCATAAATTTATGGTATTCAGCCGATATTTCGTCCGCGCCAATCTCTTTCCTTAAGTTCGAATCCATAAAAATATTTGCGGAATTTTTACGCATCTCAATTCTGGCATTTACTTGTCTTTTTTTATATATCTTCATTTATCTTTATTCTGTGATGTAGAATTCATTTCATTTACTATTGTGAATATTTCTCAAGCAATTAATTTATTTATATGTTACCCGTATAAGGTAAAAATTTCAACAAAACCACATCAAAGTCAGATTTATACCTCACGATATTAAGCAAAATTTATTTCTCTAATCAATTTTTTCCCACGTTTTAACGTTTTCATAAAAATTAATATTGCTTTTATCATTAAAAGTTTAAGAGTATAATTCCGTTCTTATCATATTCTAAAAGGTAGTTTAGTTAATCCAGGATTAATTTTTATGGCCACGGATATTCCAGTTTGATATAAGGAACTATATTTCAGACTCAATTGCTGAATTCTCGAATGAAATTGTATTAGTAAGTAGTGCTGGAATGAAGATTAAAATATTTTACGTTCAATATTTGTTTTTTTTTGCTACTAAATATATGAAATATTTCATCTCAAATTCAAATAGCGTGGATAGAATAAAGAACATATTCAAAATATTTTAAAATAAAATCGAAGATGTGATTATTTGGAAATACCTCGACTAAGGTAAAATTTTTCTATCGACTTGGAATGTTGATATCAATGTCTGATGAATAGATTACCCTGTATATTATCCTTGCACAGATTGTTGTTATAAATTATTAGTTTGTTGTTAGTTTCATAGATGTCAAGGAAGAGATGGTGTGGCAACAACGACAAAATTAAAATATTTTCAAGACACATGGGTGACCCTGAGTTTCAGGAAGGAGTAGGCGAAGATGAAGGTGTTCACCAAACGTCGTTGTTCCAAATTGTGTCTGAAGTGGCTAATAAAATAATTCAGCAAAGTGAACGGTGGATCAAAGTTTCCCTCAGTCTTGCGGATACAATAGAGGCGAAAGAAAGATGGTAAGCAAAATATAATTTTCCATGTGCTGTGGGCGTAGTGTATTGCACACGCATAAAAAACACCTATTCATGGTGGCGAGTATGTAAATAGTAAGGGATATTTCACTATTAATGTACAAGCCACGTGCATAGCAGTTGGATGGTTTACAAGCGTGGACGCATTATGGCCAGGATCTGTCCTCCAGAATTTGAAACAACACGGGAATATTTTTTTCGCAAGGGATCATTTCCAAAGATCGAACGCTGTCCTTTTAGGTGATGAAGAATATGACATACCTCCGTGGCTAACGGTACCTTTTGGAAACCCTAACACAAGACATGAGCATGCTTATAATAATGTATTATAATGTTTTTCTTATTCAATTAAACAGTAAACAGGTGGGATAGACCTTAAACACACGGTATGGCTACTTACGAATTTATTTAAACACTGAACTACTCACTAACACTTAACTTATATACAGACAAACTTAATTATTAATTTATATCAACACTTTACTGTTCGCTATTTCGGTGTATTCTTATTTATTTCACGAGATGACTTTATAAGCTAAACTCTCTCATTGATCGGTCCTTTATATATTAGTGCCTTTTTTACTAGATAATTCTATATTGCGGCTTACACAAAAACAATTGGCTATCTGGTATTTTCTATATAAGACTGGTCACAAAATCAATGTCTAGATAAGATAGTCACAATCGTAAACAGTTCTAAGAAATCCCTGCGCATCCGTCATAATTTAAATTTCATACATGGCTTAGACAGAGTCGGATTCAGGGACTATACCAGTATGCTGTTTCGTAACATTACTCCCTCCTTAAATGGAAGTTCCTCCTGGAACTTTTGAGTAGCCGATACTGGATGTTTGATTCGGCAACTGGCCCCATTTCTACACTTTCCGATCTTATGGAAATAGCAGGGCACCGTCTTCATCGGATACTGATAATGGGGGTTGTAGCTGCAAATTAATATCTGGACACCGGTATCTTGGATGATAACCTCTACCATGTTCCTGATGACTCGCCAATCCAACTGGTTACTCGCTATCTTAGATATAGCCACTTTCTTCATGCTGGATTCTAACACATGGTCTTGGAGGTTTCGAAGTGCTTCCCATACATCGCGGTAGGTAGATCGATCTTTAAATTCATTTTTAGTTACCACGTAGAAGACGTACCGCGAATTACGTTTCAGTTTCAGTGTCTTGCCAGGGGCTGGAATCTGGTCTTCAAGTTTTTCTAATTGCCCGAACTTCTTTCGAAAGACGAATGCTAACCCTCGTGCGTTCTTGATACGGGCGGGGATGTTGTTTGCCAGTGAATAATCTTCCGGGAGAGTGAACAAATCTTGTCGATGTTCTGAAGTGACTCCATATCAAGCTTTCCCGTTACCTCCATACGCGCCCATAAATTCATCGAAGGCAGGGTCAGACACATCTCGAATATGGTTTACTCCTTTCTCTAGGTCATGGTTTCATTGGAGGGTTTTCTTCAATCCCAGATGACCTCCCGATGGACTGTCGTGTAACTTCTTTAGTACCTCAGCTACTCTTTTTCTCGGGATAACTAGCTTTTTCCTCCTCTCGGAACCATAATCGATTTCAAGGACTCTTTCCAACAGCCCTTCTTCCAGGACAAAGGAGTCACTCTGAGCCCAATATTGCTTGAGAGTCGGTGAAAATCTTGACACTTCTTGCCATGTAGGTCGCCGATTTCCTTCCTTCCATTGCTGGATCATCTTCAGGTGAGGATCATTCTCCTGATCTCTGATTCTCATGGGTGACCATTCTTCGTTGACTACAGTAGTTACTGAAATTTCAGATTCCTTAGATGCCGCCTTGATGATGCAGTGAGAGCAGTCTGTTGGGCACGGCCGTCTGGACAGGGAGTCGGGATTTCGGTGACTCACACCAGCTCGATGTTCGATGTTGAAATCGTACTCTTGAAGTCGTTCAATCCATCTAGCGAGCTGGCCCTCGGGGTTCTTGGACTGCATCAACCACTTGAGTGCTGCATGATCCGTCCGGATTAGCAACTTTCTACCATAGAGATACAGGTAAAAGTGTTCCACGGACTTCACTACCGCCAAAAATTCTCTTCTTGTGACGCAGTAGCTTCGTTCTGGGAGAGGATTTTACTGAAATATCCCAGCACTCTTTCTTGCCTTCCTTGGATCTGTGAGATCACTCCTCCAATTCCTACGTTGCTTGCGTCAGTGTCAAGAATAAAGTCTCCCTCTGGTAATGGGTATCCTAATATCGGCGCCGTGGTTAAATGCCTCTTCAAGGTTTCAAAAGCCGTTTGACAATCTTCGTCCCATTGGAAAGCTCTTGTTTTTTCTGTAAGTCGAGTTAGAGGCTTGGCAATATCTCCAAACTCTCTGATAAATCTCCTATAATATGTGCAAAGTCCAAGAAAACTCCTAATTTGATGTTTGTCGGCAGGTTGCGGCCATTGCTGAATGGAAGCAATTTTCTCTGGATCCACCGCCACTCTTTCATTGCTAACTATATGACCTAGATAGTTGACTCGATTTTGGAATAGCTCACATTTCTTCGGGTTTAACATGAGCTGAGCAGCTTGGAGTCTTTGAATACGTCTTCCAAATTCTTCAGGTGTTCATCAAATGTCTTTCCCAGTACTACGATGTCGTCCAAATAGACCAGGCATTTCTTCCAAGACAACCATCTCAAGACATTTTACATGAGTCTTTCAAATCTCGCGGGCGCATTACAGAGCCCGATTGGCATGACGTTGAATTGCCATAATCCAGATCCGGTGGTAAAAGCAGTCTTCACTTTATCTTTTGGGTCCATTTCCACTTGCCAATTACCAGACTTCAGGTCCAAGGTGGAAAACAGTTTGCTGCTGGCCAAAGTATCTAGCGTGTCGTCAATTCGAGGCAGAGGATAGCTGTCTTTCTTCGTCACGTTGTTAAGCTGGCGATAATCCACGCAGAATCTCGTAGTTCCATTCTTTTTCTTGACAAGCACTACTGGAGACACCCATAGACTAGTAGATGGTTCTATTACTTGTTCTTCTGCCATCTCTCGAATTATGCTTTCATCTTCCTCTCTCTTCGCTCGTGGAAGTCTTCGAGCTGATTGCCTAATGGATTTAGCATTACCGGTATGGATTTTGTGTTTGACGGGTGATGTCCTACCAGTATTTCCTACTTTTGGTACGAATAGGTCTCGATACTGCAAGAGAAATTATCTCTTTCTCTTTTTTTCAGTTCGATCCAAATATTGACCAGCTACTGATAACATCTGTTAGAATCTGGCATTAGAATTGTCAGTGGTAGTTGTTTGGCGAACTATAGACGTCACTGGTACGCAGGATCCAATCCTGGTTGCTTTCTTGATGGTAACTGAGTAATCATTCACGTTTATCACACGTACTGGGATCTCTTTCGACGACGTAACTCATCATTTTCCAATTAGTACTCCTTTGCCAACCTCTTCATCGTGGTTCCTTGGCTCCATCATAACCGGTGTACCTTCTTCCATGATTCCCTGTAGCCGCGCTACTATCATGGTTTCGCTTCGTGCAGGTAGGAGGGTATCTTCCTGTACAGCTGTCAACACCGTGCTGCCTTCATATGGATGAAGGAATACCTCCTCGGAACCCACTTCGATGGTTTTGTTTCTAAAGTCCAACTGGAAACCATGTAGATTCATTACGTCCATTCCCAGAATCATGTCTTCTTCAATGTCAACTACGATTACCGTATGCGTGAGCTTTTCTGCGCCAATTCGCAATTGGATTTGTGTTTCCCTGTGAACGTTGGCACTCCCGCCTATGGCAATCCGCAGTCGCAGTCTCGTTGGTAGAAGCTTCTTCTTGGAGTTTATTATCTCTGGTCGTATAATGGTTCTAGTTGCTCCAGTGTCAACCAGCAGAGTATATTTCTTGCCATTCACTTCGCCATCCACATATACCCTGTCGTTGCGACACGTAAAAAAAGCTATCAGTATGAGAGGGTCTTTGGAATGATCATGGGTCGGTGCTGCCCCCTCGTAGCCGACCCGTTCTAGTTTTCCTGTGACTGGGGTTCTTGCTTTGCGGGAGTCCCAGGGCGCTTTCAAGAACTGCGTACATGCCCTAGCTCGCCACAATTCCAGCATCTGATCTTTCTCGGCTTCTTGTCCATCATACTTTTGATCAAGCTGAAGATCTGGTCAAACTTGTCCTCGTCGCCTTCTTCTCGGATGGTCCTAACCTTCGTTGCTGCTTCATATTTAAAAGCAGCTGTCAATGCGTCAACTAATGTTTTGGGATGGGCTAAACGAAGCGTTCTCTGCATATCGGGGTCACGTAAGCCATCAATGAAGGCCTGTATGCCAAGACATTCCATCATGTTCTCTGTTGCTGATGGATAAGTAAATCGAACGTGTCGGGCAATATCCACTTCATATTCTTGAAGTGCTTCGTCACGTTTCTACCTTTGGTTCTTCAGCTGGGATTGGTACAAATGTTCTAGATGTTCGTGACCATATGGCATGTCCAATCTCTTCTTCAGCTGCTCGAAATCATCCGTTTCTTCGAGAGGTATCATATGAAGTACATCTGAGGCATCTCCCCGAAGTGCGATAGTAAGGTTACTGCTTTCTCCTTGTCTCATCAAACCGAAGTCGTTTTTATTCTTACGAAATGTAATATAAGCTCAGACGTCATGCTCATGCTCAAGACTTTATTCATACCAACCAGTATCTTATAAACAGGTACTCCTATTAAAAAATCCATGCAAAAAAGTTATAGATAATAAAATGTCACGTTACATAGATACATTGTACCATTGCTTTGCAATGTTAAAGTAATATGCACAACCTGAGTAGAGATTCAAGTAGTACAAATAACAATCGGTATTAAGTTTATCAAGTTCTGTATTAGGTCCTATACAAAAATCTTTAATTAGTATTATTATTATTTATCAAATTAATGATAGTTCTTGATAGTTTTGGGTGCAATGAATCAACAGAAACACTTCATTGATGAAATATAAATGTAAACATGGTATAAATCAATATATAATAGGTATGCAGCACAATATGTGGCAGCATTCATGTTCGCATTTTCTTTGATGTCGATGGCTCTTCATCTGAGAAGCTCGGAGGGCGCGGTTGCATATAGAAGTTCTCTTCATGGGGATCATCTTCAAAACAACTATCCTCACCTCTTTCTGATTCTACAGCAATGAATGTCACATCCTCATTTTCGAAGGGTGCTAAATTCGAGCATGAGTGGCCCTTGCAGTTGAGGTATATTGTTGAACATTTCATGCCTATCTTTCATGCCTCCTTTATACATACTACAAAACATTCTGTGGATACTTTTTTTGTTTGGTATTGTACCAGCTTTAAAATTGCTTAATCCTATTCTGTTTCACGAGGGCAAGGGTAGCAATTTTAATATTGTGCAGGAGCTTAAAATGAAACAATTTATGAACAACCAGCATCAGAACAATTATATATCAGGTCAAAATAATTTCAATTCATCTTCTCCAGCACCTTCGTCTTTAAATGGATCGATCCCCACTCCGTACCTGTCACCTCTTGAAGAAGAGACCAGAACAAGTTATTCTCATTCAGCTATCTATTCAACTGATTATGTTTAAAAATTTTGGTAAAATAAACAAATTAAGCTCATAGACTATGTTACGAGTCTGTCAACAATTTATTTATTTTATTTTAATTCTTCTTGTTATTGCCTATTGCTTGTTGTTTTTACGCGCCACTGTATATCGCCGGAGTCAATTATTCGTGGAAAGTAAGTTAGTTCCGATACAACTCCGAGTTGGCTTAGACCGCATGTGTTCCCAGTACTGGTTATCAAGAAGAATCGCACCTTATTACAGGTTAGTGGGCAACGTTTAAGGCAATAAATAATTACAGTTCATTTGTTCTTGCAATTTATATATCTTTTTGAGCTATTCGTAACATTTGATCCTTCGATCCACATGAACTAGTGTATTTTAGAATTTAATTTTCTCTTAAAGGTCCTTCTATCCAATAACTACTTTAAGCTTTGTTATATCTTCATTTCGCATGATAATAATCCTGTTAACATAGATATTGCAATTAAATTTTACTTTTAAAAGTAATCCAAACAAACTAAAGAAGTGGGCATATCTTATCGCTTGGTTTTTGTGGAACACTATGGGTTTTGAGCTGAAAACACGTTTATTTCACATTGTAGATACACAAATTGAAATTTATTTATTATTTCGCAAGCAAATTGATAGTAACGCAAAATTTTTAATTTTTAGATTTCGATATCCTGTTAATCAGATCGCAGTTGTTTTTTTTGTTTAAATATGTCGATATACTGTTAATCAGATAGCCTTTGTTTTTTTGTTTCTTTCGCTATAAAATATTTGAACAGGCCGCCGTTAATTTGAAGTCAGTTTTTTGGATATAAAATCAACACAGTCACTTTAATCGAATTATTTGGAAAAAAAATGGATAAACTCACTAAATACAAATATTACCGCAATAGTTGCATCAATGACGTGCACATATTATGGGACTTAGCTAATCGCGCCACAGTAGATAAGTCTTCACGAAATTTGTTGAAATGTAGAGCTCGCGAACTAGATGAACATAAAACAGAGTTTATTAAACAGCATTACAACATCATAAGTGTATTACTAAGTCAACCGGAGGAGAATATGGACGACGAAGAAGTCATTAGAAAAGGTTTTTTTGATGAATAGTATCATATCAAATCCACTGTCGAAGAATTGTGTAATGAACATAACACAACTCGTCAATCGTGAGGTGCCTGTACCTCTCGGTGTGTGTAATACCCCCAACACTCGCTACCCAAAATTATTATTTCCAAATTTTCTGGGGATTATAAAGAACTTTCCGCTTTTATTGATTTGTATGATGCTTTAGTACATAACAATTCGACTATTACCAATGTTGAAAAGTTTAATAATATCAATTATCTCAAAACTTCTTTAGACGGTGCCGCCCTCTGGCTTATTCGACGTGTTAAAATGACCAATGATAATTACCTCACCGCGTACGATACAATTGTGAAGAGATACTCAAAAAAACGCCTCATGGCAAAGGCTCATCGAGATGCAATAATGAATACGCCAAAAATTACCGATTCTAACGGAAGCTCGCTTAGAAAATTGTTAGATATATTTACAGAGAATCTAGCTTGTTTAGTGGCTATGAATTTGCCTGTAGAACAATGGGATTTTATATTAGTAATGCTTTTAATGCAACGCCTTAACCAGGATACCATCACCTTATTTGAGCAGGGAGAACATAAATCAAACGAAATCCTTTCGTATAAAAAATTGTATAATTTCTTGGAACATCAGTGTATTGCTCTCAGCAATGCTAATACGCCTGATTTTAATTCTGTCTCCAAAACCGCTAAATCTGGTACCTCTTTGACTTTGAATGCCAAATCTAGTCCCGCTAAACCATCCTCTTCACAAATATCTCGCACTTCCTTATTCTTTACTTCTAAATCATCTCCCTCGATGACTTGCACACTTTGCAAAGCAAATCATTCTTTATACTCGTGTGCATCTTTTACAAGTAAAACGCCTAGTGAGCGTTATAATTTGTGTAAAAATATGCATCTATGTTTTTATTTGTCTGAGCTTGGCTCATAATCTCAATACATGTCGATCTACTTCTGCATGTAAAAAATGCTTTTCACGTAAACACCACACCTTATTGTGTTTTAAAGGCAGTACGCCGGGCGTCACTGCTGTTACTTCTAATCTTACCGCTCATGTTTCACCGCCTATTTCAGATGACTCCATTCCTAATCCGCAACCTAGTTCATCTCATGCTCCGGTCAACAATAATTCCACCGCATGTCATTCGGTAACTACCAACCCTCAACAATCTGTGCTATTATCAACAGCGATGATTGATGTTTTAAATGTGAAAGGTTTTTTTTCACCTCTCAGATGTCTACTTGACTCGGAAAGTCAGTCTTCTTTCATTACCCACAAAGCCTTTCTTACCCTAGGCTTAAATAAAACCGACTTCTCAATCGAAGTTACGGGAATTAATTCCACCCGCTCATGTGTAAGCAGTGGTTGCTTTGTCTATAAAACCCCGGATTAAACTATCGCCTATATTATATCTTGACGCGATAATAATTGACTCAATCTCTAACAAATTACCTACTGTACCGATTGATGTTCAATCTTGGATTCATATTCGACACTTACCGCTTGCGGATGAACGTTTTTATAATCCTGGACCTATTGATATTTTATTATTAGGAGCCGATGTTTTCACCAAAATTGTATTACCCGAGCGCATTTTAAACAACGCCGGTGAACCGGACGCTTTAAATACGATTTTTGGATATGTGTTAATGGGACAATTAAATTTCGCTTCGCCAAAAATCTCCGCATTTTTTTGCAGTTCCAAATGATCGCTAAGAGGATCATTTGCGTAAATTTTGACAACTTGAAAATGTTCCTGGAGTATGCTGTTCAAATCCCGATGATGTCCCCTGCGAAAACTACTATAAAGAAACTGTCGCTCGGACTCCTGAAGGCAATTATATAGTGTCAATGCCTTTTCGTAGTGAATCCCCCGTGTTTTTGGGAATTAGGGAACTCACCTTAAATAGGGTTCTTTCACTAGACGCCGCCTACTTCAGCAACCTTCTGTTTATTCCCAATATTGTGACTTTATGCAGGACTATCTTGATCTAGGTCATATGTCCTTTGTTAATCTTGATCTCTCCGGTAAAGGTAGATATTATATTCCCCACCATTGCGTCTTAAAACCTGGAAATGGAAATGTTTCTACTCGCTTACGTGTCGTTTTCAACGCCTCAGCTAAATTATCGAATGAAAATTCATTAAACGATTGTTTATATGAAATTAACTGTCTCGACCCTTACTTCGTGAAATCTACTCATATTAGTGTTTTAAATGAAACTCACGGTTTCTAGCTGATACCACAATATAATAAAAAAATTTGAAAATTCTAAAAAATTGACAATTGTTTCGATAAATCAATATCATCGATATTGATTGTGAGAATACAGTTCATTTGTTCTTGCAATTTATATATTTTTTTGAGCTATTCGTAACATACTATTTTTGTCATCAATAATATATTGTCTTACATTAAACATGCAGCCAAACATTCTTTGTATGTATTTGACATTCTCCAAAATGTATTTTCTTGCTCAATTTACATTTTAGCTTCTTTAATAGCAATTCAAATGACAATTTTTTCATTCGAAAATATTCATAAAACTTCGTTTCGTCGTCCAACAAATGATTAGAACATATTCGAAACTCTCTTTCTATATCTCTGGACTTAACATTTAACATTACAAAATTATTTAGAAACGGTTAGTTTCATTTAAAAAATAAGTGAGAGTAGATTCTACAGAACAAGGGTCGAAACAGTAAATTTGTTTTTTCCGTGTTTCCTTGGCTATTTCTGCAGTTGTTTTGTAGATAAGTTAATATGATATTATATTATATTAATTGATTTCACCTTAAATTTATAGTCCATGATAATGAAGCCCTTTGTAGTATTAATATCTACAAAACTCCACCTTCTCTTATGTGTTCTAAATTACTAAAAAAGATCGTATATAACGTTGGGCGGAGAATGTAAATTAGTGAGGTGAAAACAGTAATCTATTATTCGCCATGTTATGAATTCACAAAAATAATGTTTGCGAGCATTTCATGCATGATTCAGTTCGGTTGAAACAAATCATTTGGTGTAAGGTCCATTCTCATTTATGAATCCAAACGAGGATCCTTTGTTTTGAGGTTTTATTATAGGGATTTGTGTTCTATGCAATTCTACTTAATTTTAGATCAGGAACTTCGAACAGTGGTAAAACCGCTTTATTTTAGTACGCGTAAATCAAATCCCTTTTATCACAAATTAATCATGCTTTTTTACTCAACCGATCCATTAAAAAACATGGTTTTCTTGTAATAGTCCAGTTTTAAATTCTAATATTCATTTAATTTCAGATTTTAATAAATCTATAAAATTGAATTCAATGATTGAAAACATCTATATCAAAACTTATTTGAATATTTAAGAAACTCAGTTGATAATTATATTGGAAAAATATGGTCGAATATCTTTTTAAAGTAGAGAAAATTGATAAAATGTAAAATAATCGGTCCCCTATCTTCAATTTGCTTTACATAATATCAATACGAACTGTTCACAAATGTAAAATATAGAATTAGAACTTGATTTATGGCAGAACCATATGATGAAACTATCTTAATCAAATATAACGAATAAAATTTATTTTTGATATTGCAAGAATTTGTATGAAAAAATTATGGGAATTCTTTTCTCCATTTTATTCATAAATTGACTTCTTTTGTTTGGACTCTGAAGTGATTCAAATGACAGTAAAAGTTGCATTTTCACATTAAAAACGCTGTCAAGCGCAACAGTTATAATGAACTACAATCCTCTTGTTGAATATATCTGTTAAGATCCCTCCTGGAAGCGCTGAGAAAATAAGTTAACAAACATTATTCCCAGGATCTCTTGGAACAGCTAAAATACGTGTAAAATAAGCTGGCTTGAGAAACTTTGCTATTGCCCGCAAAGTTTAACAACAGAAAATATTATCAGTGAATTATTAATTAATACTGGGTGCTTTGACTGAAAGGGTTTTCAAACCATCTTTTTGCCAGTGCTTTTTTAAAACAGAACTTTAACTTGAATTTAATTTAGTAGCTACTTGAATTAAAGACTATTTTTGATAATTTGCTTTAACTTATGGTTGAATTAAACTATTTTTATATATCTAGATAAAAATTCGATTTCTAATAACGTTTATTGTAATTCCATATTCTTTCTATTCTTCGTGGTATGAGACTCAAAATCGAAGCGTAAGTCTAAGAGAGACTGTCACTGGTTTTTCTGTTTTCCTTTAATCACTGTTATTTATTCTTCTTAGATGTTTCATTTCCATTGCGTTTATTATTCTCTCATCTTCCCCCTAATTGTCCTTTTTTCTGTTGCATATGTTATAGTTGGTACTACGATCCACTTTCCATTTCAGTTGGCCCACCTTTTTTTAGGAATTTGTTTTAGGGTGTCAAAATAAAAGTACCTCGTGAACTTTTTTTAAAATTTATTTAACTAGATAATTAGACTCTATTTAACAAAATATATATTAAGCTGGCGAATGGACATAGTATCCGCAGCCAAGAAAACCTAATCACACATACACACACAACAAAGTATATACATAAAAAACGATAAATTACGCTTCCCCTAAATATTCTAATTTGTGTCCAAAATTTTCTATTATTTATCCTCTGCTATTCTGTTATCTCCTCATCAAATTCCCTTCAACATTGTTTTTCTCTTCTTTTATTTTTACTGCGTTTCTCTTCCTAGTGTAGTATTCTTCATCTTACATTGTCTTTGTTTGGCAGTATTTTTTACATGCCATCTTCTTTTCTCTCACAAGGTTTCTTATTTCTTCAGTCTACCATGTCGTTCTTTTTATATTCTTAATAAATTTCCTTCTTCCACATCCTTTCTCTGCTGACGATGTCACTATTTTTTCAAATAATCTCCATCTTTTTTCTAAAGTCCAGTCTTCCCTCTGCTCGTTTTGGAAATTCTTCATTTGTAACATTTATATATATATATATATATATATATATATATATATATATATATATTTATATATATATATGTTATTATATATTAGTCAATTAATAAATATTTTGTTTTTTATGGTTAGGGTAATTATATCAAGTAGAGCATGAGTACTCCTTAATCTCTTGAGTTCAGGGCTAAAGATTTTTATGTAATTTATTATTTTGTTTTATATATTTTCACAAAGAATTATTTGTTTTGGTCTTTTATTTAAAATAAAAAAATTATACCTTGTCTAAATTTATGTTGAGACGCCTATGGTATCAAACCTATTCCTGTATTTAGAATTGACACTTGAAATGAACTGAATAACTATTTACTGTTTCTGATATTGGGTATTGAAACGACAATGAAGAACACTGTAATTATATATTATCAAAAATGCAATGGAAATTGGGAAAGAACTACATACATCAATACAAACAAATTCGAATTAGTGGAACAAACAACTAAAATCTAATATGTCAAAAAAAATAGGTACCTTTGCGCAAATTTATATTGTTTAAAATGGCTAAATCAGAAAATTTTAAATTGGTTAATCAATAAAATTACGCTACACTAACAATGTTTTCTGCTTGGCACCAACATTCTCCTATAACACAACGTTTGTATTATTGTGTCTACTGCCTTTACCTTTACTCTCGGTGGACTCCGACTAGACACAACTCCTCCAGGTAAGTTTTGAATTTCTCTTTCTTGATATACTTTATACTATTTCATTTATCTCCTTTTCTTCCACAATCTGGTTTCTTTCGTTTAAATATCTTTTTAAATAATACTTTCAGGTATATTTTGTTATTCTATAGCCTTTGATTTTTTATCTATTTTACTTAGTTATCTTCTGTTTCTTTACTCATCTTTCAAATCCTCTCAAACTACTTATTTAACTTTATTTAACTATTTTTTATGCTTTTCTTTCAATTATATGAGGACTATCTTTATATTTTATTAAATTTTTCTTTGCATATATCCTCCCTCAACAATATCACACCACATACTCTATTTTTCCAAATCAACAACAACCTATTTCCTGTCCGTTGCTATGGACAAAACTCATCATCTCACTAGATTTTTTTTAACAATAATTTACAAATCAGAGGTTTTCATTTAATTTCATATTTTTCTTAACTATTTGATGATATTAAATGCTTCGTTTATTTCCAAAATAATTTAATTTATATATTTAAAATTCTACTTCTCCAAAAATATCCCTATTTATAAAAAAAACATCTCATTGTGTAATACGTTTCCATTATAATTAGACAAATCTACAAACTGATACTTTTCAAAATATATATAATTCTTTTCAATTTCTATTAAAATTTGGTCACGATTATGATTTCTCATAAACTTGGCCTGAAATTATATATACAAAAATTCTTCATGTGTTATATTTCATTGTCCCTTCAGATATCAATCAGAATTACATAGTTCTATGACAACGAATTCCTGTCGCGCACATTGAAATCTGTCGCTGATGTTTCATGCTTTGAAAGTATTTTGACATTCCAATCTTGTTGACAGTTCTCTGTGTCATAATAATAATAAACATCTAAAATAATGATTCTGCTACTAATTCTTATTAAACATGATGTATTATAACAACCTAAATACATTTATTTATTCTTTTAGGGTTTTAGATACTTTTAATGACGTATATGACACATTTACAAGTTATTATATTGCTTAAAGATGGTTTCTGGTCTACAGGTATGAGTTGAATTATTTTATGAAGCCCTGACAAGGGTAAATGTTTTGAATATTATTTAGCATCTCAATATTTACATTTACAAACGATATCATAGGTACAAATTCAATATATAACCCATTTTAATTTCATTCATATCATGAAAAACAAATAATTCCCTATGTTTTGGCAACTTACAACCAAATTCAGCTTGAAAACCTCACACACCAACACCTTCAAACCTTTATAGATGTTGTGATGAGTTCAATATATATATTGAAATGTTTTTCTTATAAAAGTTTTTATTACGACGGGTAGGATAAACTTATACACACGGTATGTCTATTCACTTAATTTATTCATTCACTAAACTATTCACTTACACTAATTTATAAGAACTTTTCACAATTTATAATTAATTTATATATTTACTTGTTCACTGTTTATCTCACGAAATTAAATTATAAACTGACTCCGTTGGTAGGTAGCCTCTCTTATATATTAAGTACCTTTTTTTCTGGATCCTTCTAGAATGCGGCTCACAAAAACAATGGGCCTTACTATAAAATGTCTAGATAAGAGTAATCACAAAAAATAATGGTAAACAGTTCGGACAAATCCCTACGCATTCGCCAAAATGTTTAATATCATACATAGCTTAGACAGAGTCGGTTTGTTACGGGTTAAAAACAGGATTCGTTCAATTCTATACCCAAAAAACACAAATACTAACCTTGGGACACCCAGAAACAAGACAATCCTAAATAATAAATAATATATATTGGAAAAACATCTCAAAATTCGATTAATAAACCTATGAACAACTTCTGCCAGCCATTACCATATTTACATTTTTTTTAGTATCCATTAGAAGGTACTGTCAAACCGCAAATAAAATTCTTCTTCCACGATTCATTTAAATTATTGTTATTCATTGGATAAAGTCACCGTGGCTAAATAGTATGTTGAATGAAGACGTCTTCCTTCCTAGTTCGGAGAGGAGACATATGTGACACTGGTACCTTTTCCTGTTTTTTTGGCTTCTGAGGTTAGCATGTGCTACCATCCTAGTTAGGGATAATTTAGCTGGAAAAAATAGGTATTAATACTTATTATAATCAAGGGATTATATACATTTGATTGGATTTCAAGTATTAAATATTAGTTACCTACGAGGTCACCCAAGAACAATAGGTGAGTCTTCATTTCAATTTCGTTCTTTAGCTAGAATTCTTTTACAATCATTTGGTAGAAGTACATTGATCTTCCTTGTTTTAGACCTTTATTTTCTTACGATCTTCATTATTGAGATACCTGGATGTTGAAAGGCACCATCAATCCCTTACTTCAGGCTGTTACCAGTCGTGGTTTTCATCACCGGAATAATTTACAGCTTATGGGGATATGAGCCCGCCTACAAGTAAGCCCGTTCCACTTATACCCAGTGTTGTTTCACTCAGTTGAATGAACTCCCGAGTTCAGGATTAATCATATATTGGATGTGTGCGTAGAATTTCCCAAGTATATTTTAATTATAACTAAAGTTACTGTGCTATAAGACTTCTATTGTGTCATTGATATGTAAATATGAATTTCCCCCGTATCTAGAATAAGAGGTGGTTAAACAAATAGATAATTATTAGACCATTCGAAGTTAAGTTCAAAATTTACCTGAATGATTTCTAAATTCATTTACCGAGGGATAATCTCAACCATTTAGTTAAAAGGTATTAAAAATAGTATACTCATTAACACATGTAAACAA
Source organism: Galeruca laticollis (assembly GCA_963921935.1). Classification (NCBI taxonomy): domain Eukaryota; kingdom Metazoa; phylum Arthropoda; class Insecta; order Coleoptera; family Chrysomelidae; genus Galeruca; species Galeruca laticollis. The sequence goes on from OY998180.1 coordinate 76,740,437, forward strand.
ACAGTACTGGTTGTCCGAATAACTTGGTATAATCCAAATGTAATCTTTTATTTTCATGATGACTATTATTATGACATTCGGGACGAACTTCACATTGTCTAGGTTAAACTAATAACTGATATAAAATTTCAACACAGAATATAACGCTACCCGAGGTAGAATTATTCTATATGTATTAATTCTCTTTTCCCCTACCATAGACAAAATAATATAGAGACGTCTATAGTAAATAAATATTTGTACTCATTTTTATGGAAAGTAAATTTTTTTTTGATAAAAACCCCATCCCTGAGATATTTTCAATAGAGTCTATTTCTCATTAACACTAATAAATTAATAAAGTTACTTAGGGTGCAACAGGTTTCAGGCACAACACCAGTGTGCGATTTCGTAACATTACCCCCCCCCCCCCTTAAAAGGAAGTACTTCCTGGAACTTCAGTGTAGACGGAACTGGATGTTTAAATCCGCAACTGGACCCATGTCTGCACTTTCCGGTCGTATGGAAATATCAGGGCAGCGTCTTCAACGGTTACCGATAACGAAGGGTATAGTTGCAAATTAATATGTGGACACCGGTATCTTGGAAGATCACGTCTATCAAGTTCTTGATGACTCGCCAATCCAACTGGTTGCTCTCTATCCTGGGCATTGCTAGTTTCTCCAGTTTAGACACCATGTTTGGCCAAACAGGGCCAACAATCCATTTACATAAAACTATAACTATCGCCCCAACTCACTCCTTTAAGTCCAGAACAATTCGAGAAGCTATCGAAATAGAAAACCGTCCAAACTGTTCAAATTCCAGGGACGACAGCCAGAGACTGCCATCAACCTGGAAACATCTTCTCCACCCGCCCCATTCCGAGACCACCTCACCGCCTTCCACCATGGCTTGCAACAAGAATCACAATTACCTTTTTAAAATATCACGGGATAACGAACGTCCTATATCTGTTACCACTCCCGCCATTATCACACGCATCGCGCGCGCCAAAGAGACCATACCCGCCAATAGGTCTCCCATAAATACACGGTCCAGATAACTTATCGGTCAGTCAGCTTCAAGCCAGTAGTGAGTGTTAGTGTTTTGCGGTGATTTAACTGGTAAGCAATTTATTATTATTTTTAATTGTATTTTATTTATTTTATTTTTATTGCTATGTCGTCTTCCGGTAAAATTCCAAGGAGTAAGCAGACTAAGGCCTTGGAATTAGCCGAAGGGGGTGATTCGTAGCGTAGAGTAGGTAGCTTGAGACTACGGAATCGGATCACTTCCTAGATTAATGAACAAATAACCTAACCCCCCTCTTGGTAATGGATTCAAAGTGGAAGCCGAAACGTCGAGAAATTTCCAACGCGGTTCAACCCGTGAATCTACTTCATTACTTCGTAACTCTAACCGCGGAAACCTTCCCGAATATATATATATATATTAAACTGGATAGAACGGGGAGAGAAATAATGATTTATAGTTATTATTAGTTTAGTTTATATTTAGTTTTGATTTGCCCAGTATATTGTGAAAATTTAAAATTTTATTACTAAAATGATTATATTTTAAAACATGAGAAACTCTTTAACCTCAGAGTAGGGTTCAGGTATAGAGAAACAAAAATTCAATTTATAATATGAGCGCCTAGATTTGATTAAATATCTCTGTCTTCTTAAAAATTTTGTTAATAAAATTGTACTTGCTTGTTTAATAATACGTAATAAATTCTTAAGACGGTCCTGTGTTTCAAGTTGAACCTTTTTACTATTCACAGATGTCAGTTTAAACTACCAACGGTTCAAACTAGATGGAGCCATCACCACAAAGAAATAAAATATATCAAAAAACAATTTTACAATGTTCTTCAAACTAGAAAGAACGTTATTTAATATTTTGAATAGACAAATACATTGTTCTTTTACAAGACACAAATTAATAAAAAACCTACTATCTATTATGACCACTCATTCAAACAAAATCACGTTCTCACATGAAAAAATTATCTCTATATACAAATCTAAAATAGGCAACATTTAATACAAATTTTATAATACTGAAACTTCTATATAAACGATTATTATATCAAAATGGCGAAACACAATGGTTGTAAATGTTTGTTTAATACCAAAGTTCAATTTTTTTTACTAAATTGGTAAGTTTTATTCAACCTTTTTTATGTATAATGAAAATAGTCTAAATACCTTATTCCTGTATCGTAATTCACTTCAATTATCCTTTACTTTATTTTAGGTTACCTTCTGGAAATTGTCACATCACTGGTCCAGCTTACACAAAATCAGGAATCAATGCTATGTCCCGTCCACATCAATACATTTCAGTCCAATTACATAATCAAAAGCTTTCAAATTGTTTCTTAGTTTCTACATCTGCTTGTTTAAATATATAATCTACCATATCATAAGTACAATGTATCTCTCTTTTCTGAATTTTGATGCCAAATATCTTATTTTTCGAAAAGTTTTCTTAATTCCCAAAATTTTGCTGCTTCTCAAATTTTCTACCACCCAAAAAGAAGTTTTACCTAGTCAATAGTCTGTATAATCAACAAACTTTTTCTCCTTCAATTTTTTTATTATTAACAACTACTTGTCGCAGATTGAAAGTTTGTTGAATACATTCCACCAATCAGATTTGGTTATCAAAACTTTTCTTTATAGATTTCATTTCAAATAGTGAATTGTCCATCTATCATTTGAAAACGCTTTGTTTTAAGGTTCTTTAATGATTTTAACTCATATTATGTCTCTTAAATTATATTTCATTTAGTTTACAAAATGACATTTTCCAATTTACAAAATATGTGTTCATAATGTCAAACCGTTCAATAAATGTCACATTCCATAGAATTAATGTTTTTCAGTTTACTTCTTATATCGTTATGTTTTTAAATATTTATAAAATCTTATTTACATGTCCTTCAAACCCTAATATTCATTTTAAAAAGAATCTCACTATTTATTTACCTTGACAATAAAATAAAAGATTATCATTTCCATTTGTATATGTAACAACGTTCTAATATTCCGTCTTGTAGGTTTATAGAGATTTTGTTAATTCATTTCACAAATGTTTTTTCAAATCTTATTTTAAATTATACAGTTAGATGCTTTCTCTATTGAATAGTACATGGTACGGATTGTCTCCTTTTTTAGATAATCTTTTAAAAAAAATGAAATTTCAAAAATTTTTATTTCTTGAAATAAGTAGTTTCTTTTATTTTATGTTCGGTATACAGGGTGTTGTTTTACTCTATGTTAATATATATATATATATATATATATATATATATATATATATATAATAACAAGATGTACGAATAGTGCGTGACATATGAACAATAAGCAACGAATAGATTAATGGGTATTGCACGCAAATAGAAGAAGGGGTTACTGAAAAGTGTGGTAACCGCAGACATGCATGTTTCTGGCTCATTAGCCGTCATCGGTACGGTACAACCAAGAAAAGATGTGAAACATGGGAGCATAGGTGTCAAACACAACATTTGTGTCAGTAATATTAGAAGATCTCGACAACCAACATGTGTTTGACTATCCTGCTGAATTCTGTTATATTTTCTCATATTGCATTCAACACCTTTGCTCCCATGTTTCACATATTATCTTGGTTGTACCGTACCGATGACGGCTAATGAGCCAGAAACATGCATGTCTGCGGTTACCACTCTTTTTAGTAGCCCCTTCTTCTATTTGCGTGCAATACCCATTATATATATATATATATATATATATATATATATATATATATATATATATATATAAATCCTCTCAAACTACTTATTTAACTTTATTTAACTATTTTTTATGCTTTTCTTTCAATTATATGAGGACTATCTTTATATTTTATTAAATTTTTCTTTGCATATATCCTCCCTCAACAATATCACACCACATACTCTATTTTTCCAAATCAACAACAACCTATTTCCTGTCCGTTGCTATGGACAAAACTCATCATCTCACTAGATTTTTTTTAACAATAATTTACAAATCAGAGGTTTTCATTTAATTTCATATTTTTCTTAACTATTTGATGATATTAAATGCTTCGTTTATTTCCAAAATAATTTAATTTATATATTTAAAATTCTACTTCTCCAAAAATATCCCTATTTATAAAAAAAACATCTCATTGTGTAATACGTTTCCATTATAATTAGACAAATCTACAAACTGATACTTTTCAAAATATATATAATTCTTTTCAATTTCTATTAAAATTTGGTCACGATTATGATTTCTCATAAACTTGGCCTGAAATTATATATACAAAAATTCTTCATGTGTTATATTTCATTGTCCCTTCAGATATCAATCAGAATTACATAGTTCTATGACAACGAATTCCTGTCGCGCACATTGAAATCTGTCGCTGATGTTTCATGCTTTGAAAGTATTTTGACATTCCAATCTTGTTGACAGTTCTCTGTGTCATAATAATAATAAACATCTAAAATAATGATTCTGCTACTAATTCTTATTAAACATGATGTATTATAACAACCTAAATACATTTATTTATTCTTTTAGGGTTTTAGATACTTTTAATGACGTATATGACACATTTACAAGTTATTATATTGCTTAAAGATGGTTTCTGGTCTACAGGTATGAGTTGAATTATTTTATGAAGCCCTGACAAGGGTAAATGTTTTGAATATTATTTAGCATCTCAATATTTACATTTACAAACGATATCATAGGTACAAATTCAATATATAACCCATTTTAATTTCATTCATATCATGAAAAACAAATAATTCCCTATGTTTTGGCAACTTACAACCAAATTCAGCTTGAAAACCTCACACACCAACACCTTCAAACCTTTATAGATGTTGTGATGAGTTCAATATATATATTGAAATGTTTTTCTTATAAAAGTTTTTATTACGACGGGTAGGATAAACTTATACACACGGTATGTCTATTCACTTAATTTATTCATTCACTTACACTAATTTATAAGAACTTTTCACAATTTATAATTAATTTATATATTTACTTGTTCACTGTTTATCTCACGAAATTAAATTATAAACTGACTCCGTTGGTAGGTAGCCTCTCTTATATATTAAGTACCTTTTTTTCTGGATCCTTCTAGAATGCGGCTCACAAAAACAATGGGCCTTACTATAAAATGTCTAGATAAGAGTAATCACAAAAAATAATGGTAAACAGTTCGGACAAATCCCTACGCATTCGCCAAAATGTTTAATATCATACATAGCTTAGACAGAGTCGGTTTGTTACGGGTTAAAAACAGGATTCGTTCAATTCTATACCCAAAAAACACAAATACTAACCTTGGGACACCCAGAAACAAGACAATCCTAAATAATAAATAATATATATTGGAAAAACATCTCAAAATTCGATTAATAAACCTATGAACAACTTCTGCCAGCCATTACCATATTTACATTTTTTTTAGTATCCATTAGAAGGTACTGTCAAACCGCAAATAAAATTCTTCTTCCACGATTCATTTAAATTATTGTTATTCATTGGATAAAGTCACCGTGGCTAAATAGTATGTTGAATGAAGACGTCTTCCTTCCTAGTTCGGAGAGGAGACATATGTGACACTGGTACCTTTTCCTGTTTTTTTGGCTTCTGAGGTTAGCATGTGCTACCATCCTAGTTAGGGATAATTTAGCTGGAAAAAATAGGTATTAATACTTATTATAATCAAGGGATTATATACATTTGATTGGATTTCAAGTATTAAATATTAGTTACCTACGAGGTCACCCAAGAACAATAGGTGAGTCTTCATTTCAATTTCGTTCTTTAGCTAGAATTCTTTTACAATCATTTGGTAGAAGTACATTGATCTTCCTTGTTTTAGACCTTTATTTTCTTACGATCTTCATTATTGAGATACCTGGATGTTGAAAGGCACCATCAATCCCTTACTTCAGGCTGTTACCAGTCGTGGTTTTCATCACCGGAATAATTTACAGCTTATGGGGATATGAGCCCGCCTACAAGTAAGCCCGTTCCACTTATACCCAGTGTTGTTTCACTCAGTTGAATGAACTCCCGAGTTCAGGATTAATCATATATTGGATGTGTGCGTAGAATTTCCCAAGTATATTTTAATTATAACTAAAGTTACTGTGCTATAAGACTTCTATTGTGTCATTGATATGTAAATATGAATTTCCCCCGTATCTAGAATAAGAGGTGGTTAAACAAATAGATAATTATTAGACCATTCGAAGTTAAGTTCAAAATTTACCTGAATGATTTCTAAATTCATTTACCGAGGGATAATCTCAACCATTTAGTTAAAAGGTATTAAAAATAGTATACTCATTAACACATGTAAACAAACAGTACTGGTTGTCCGAATAACTTGGTATAATCCAAATGTAATCTTTTATTTTCATGATGACTATTATTATGACATTCGGGACGAACTTCACATTGTCTAGGTTAAACTAATAACTGATATAAAATTTCAACACAGAATATAACGCTACCCGAGGTAGAATTATTCTATATGTATTAATTCTCTTTTCCCCTACCATAGACAAAATAATATAGAGACGTCTATAGTAAATAAATATTTGTACTCATTTTTATGGAAAGTAAATTTTTTTTTGATAAAAACCCCATCCCTGAGATATTTTCAATAGAGTCTATTTCTCATTAACACTAATAAATTAATAAAGTTACTTAGGGTGCAACAGGTTTCAGGCACAACACCAGTGTGCGATTTCGTAACATTACCCCCCCCCCCCCTTAAAAGGAAGTACTTCCTGGAACTTCAGTGTAGACGGAACTGGATGTTTAAATCCGCAACTGGACCCATGTCTGCACTTTCCGGTCGTATGGAAATATCAGGGCAGCGTCTTCAACGGTTACCGATAACGAAGGGTATAGTTGCAAATTAATATGTGGACACCGGTATCTTGGAAGATCACGTCTATCAAGTTCTTGATGACTCGCCAATCCAACTGGTTGCTCTCTATCCTGGGCATTGCTAGTTTCTCCAGTTTAGACACCATGTTTGGCCAAACAGGGCCAACAATCCATTTACATAAAACTATAACTATCGCCCCAACTCACTCCTTTAAGTCCAGAACAATTCGAGAAGCTATCGAAATAGAAAACCGTCCAAACTGTTCAAATTCCAGGGACGACAGCCAGAGACTGCCATCAACCTGGAAACATCTTCTCCACCCGCCCCATTCCGAGACCACCTCACCGCCTTCCACCATGGCTTGCAACAAGAATCACAATTACCTTTTTAAAATATCACGGGATAACGAACGTCCTATATCTGTTACCACTCCCGCCATTATCACACGCATCGCGCGCGCCAAAGAGACCATACCCGCCAATAGGTCTCCCATAAATACACGGTCCAGATAACTTATCGGTCAGTCAGCTTCAAGCCAGTAGTGAGTGTTAGTGTTTTGCGGTGATTTAACTGGTAAGCAATTTATTATTATTTTTAATTGTATTTTATTTATTTTATTTTTATTGCTATGTCGTCTTCCGGTAAAATTCCAAGGAGTAAGCAGACTAAGGCCTTGGAATTAGCCGAAGGGGGTGATTCGTAGCGTAGAGTAGGTAGCTTGAGACTACGGAATCGGATCACTTCCTAGATTAATGAACAAATAACCTAACCCCCCTCTTGGTAATGGATTCAAAGTGGAAGCCGAAACGTCGAGAAATTTCCAACGCGGTTCAACCCGTGAATCTACTTCATTACTTCGTAACTCTAACCGCGGAAACCTTCCCGAATATATATATATATATATTAAACTGGATAGAACGGGGAGAGAAATAATGATTTATAGTTATTATTAGTTTAGTTTATATTTAGTTTTGATTTGCCCAGTATATTGTGAAAATTTAAAATTTTATTACTAAAATGATTATATTTTAAAACATGAGAAACTCTTTAACCTCAGAGTAGGGTTCAGGTATAGAGAAACAAAAATTCAATTTATAATATGAGCGCCTAGATTTGATTAAATATCTCTGTCTTCTTAAAAATTTTGTTAATAAAATTGTACTTGCTTGTTTAATAATACGTAATAAATTCTTAAGACGGTCCTGTGTTTCAAGTTGAACCTTTTTACTATTCACAGATGTCAGTTTAAACTACCAACGGTTCAAACTAGATGGAGCCATCACCACAAAGAAATAAAATATATCAAAAAACAATTTTACAATGTTCTTCAAACTAGAAAGAACGTTATTTAATATTTTGAATAGACAAATACATTGTTCTTTTACAAGACACAAATTAATAAAAAACCTACTATCTATTATGACCACTCATTCAAACAAAATCACGTTCTCACATGAAAAAATTATCTCTATATACAAATCTAAAATAGGCAACATTTAATACAAATTTTATAATACTGAAACTTCTATATAAACGATTATTATATCAAAATGGCGAAACACAATGGTTGTAAATGTTTGTTTAATACCAAAGTTCAATTTTTTTTACTAAATTGGTAAGTTTTATTCAACCTTTTTTATGTATAATGAAAATAGTCTAAATACCTTATTCCTGTATCGTAATTCACTTCAATTATCCTTTACTTTATTTTAGGTTACCTTCTGGAAATTGTCACATCACTGGTCCAGCTTACACAAAATCAGGAATCAATGCTATGTCCCGTCCACATCAATACATTTCAGTCCAATTACATAATCAAAAGCTTTCAAATTGTTTCTTAGTTTCTACATCTGCTTGTTTAAATATATAATCTACCATATCATAAGTACAATGTATCTCTCTTTTCTGAATTTTGATGCCAAATATCTTATTTTTCGAAAAGTTTTCTTAATTCCCAAAATTTTGCTGCTTCTCAAATTTTCTACCACCCAAAAAGAAGTTTTACCTAGTCAATAGTCTGTATAATCAACAAACTTTTTCTCCTTCAATTTTTTTATTATTAACAACTACTTGTCGCAGATTAAAAGTTTGTTGAATACATTCCACCAATCAGATTTGGTTATCAAAACTTTTCTTTATAGATTTCATTTCAAATAGTGAATTGTCCATCTATCATTTGAAAACGCTTTGTTTTAAGGTTCTTTAATGATTTTAACTCATATTATGTCTCTTAAATTATATTTCATTTAGTTTACAAAATGACATTTTCCAATTTACAAAATATGTGTTCATAATGTCAAACCGTTCAATAAATGTCACATTCCATAGAATTAATGTTTTTCAGTTTACTTCTTATATCGTTATGTTTTTAAATATTTATAAAATCTTATTTACATGTCCTTCAAACCCTAATATTCATTTTAAAAAGAATCTCACTATTTATTTACCTTGACAATAAAATAAAAGATTATCATTTCCATTTGTATATGTAACAACGTTCTAATATTCCGTCTTGTAGGTTTATAGAGATTTTGTTAATTCATTTCACAAATGTTTTTTCAAATCTTATTTTAAATTATACAGTTAGATGCTTTCTCTATTGAATAGTACATGGTACGGATTGTCTCCTTTTTTAGATAATCTTTTAAAAAAAATGAAATTTCAAAAATTTTTATTTCTTGAAATAAGTAGTTTCTTTTATTTTATGTTCGGTATACAGGGTGTTGTTTTACTCTATGTTAATATATATATATATATATATATATATATATATATATATATATATAATAACAAGATGTACGAATAGTGCGTGACATATGAACAATAAGCAACGAATAGATTAATGGGTATTGCACGCAAATAGAAGAAGGGGTTACTGAAAAGTGTGGTAACCGCAGACATGCATGTTTCTGGCTCATTAGCCGTCATCGGTACGGTACAACCAAGAAAAGATGTGAAACATGGGAGCATAGGTGTCAAACACAACATTTGTGTCAGTAATATTAGAAGATCTCGACAACCAACATGTGTTTGACTATCCTGCTGAATTCTGTTATATTTTCTCATATTGCATTCAACACCTTTGCTCCCATGTTTCACATATTTTCTTGGTTGTACCGTACCGATGACGGCTAATGAGCCAGAAACATGCATGTCTGCGGTTACCACTCTTTTTAGTAGCCCCTTCTTCTATTTGCGTGCAATACCCATTATATATATATATATATATATATATATATATAATATATGTATATATATTGTGTTTCATTTATAATATTTTATATTGTATTTTACAAGTACTTCTTTTTAGATATGTAGAGAAATAAATAAAATAAATGTTATTAAATTGACAAACGACTTTAGCGAAAAATTTTATTTCAAAATAGGTGTTAACTGAAAATTCAGAGTAAGAGTACTTACGTACAACATCCCTTTGCTTTATAACTCATTAAAATTTGATTGCTCCAATAAATTTACCATCGTAACATAGTAAAGTTGTCGTACAATATTGTAACCTATCAATATATAATTTTTATTTTCATACATAAGAAAAATAGTTTTATTGATGTTTACATTACTTTAATAACTGGCATTACTGTGACTTTTAAAAACCATTCCACAGCTTGCTTCTTTATTTCTATTTTTGGATGTATCATTTGAGAAGTTTCATTTTCATTAAAAAAATCCAAAGCGGCAGAATTTTCCGAATTGATAAACAAGGAACTTTAAAAATATATATAAAAAAACTTTAATATTAGTCTGTATACAAAAACTTAAGGCTTACGGTTGCAGGTGTCTTACATAAAAGCGGCCGTTCTAACACTCTGCGTTACATTAATTAGGAAAGTTTTTTAATATGACATTTCGCCTTTTCCTTCACTTAGGACAGGAAAACTTAAATTTGTCGTGCAGACGTTTACTACATAAAGGACATTGTTTTCAATCTTTGACTTAAGAAAATTTTTATAAACTCATTAGGAAAATTTTTATAAACTCATTAGGAACTTTAAATTATACTAGTTTCGCAACTATTTTTCTCTAGTTTTTCCGTACTTTTCAAATGAGAAATATATTCATTTGTAGCTTTGCTCTGTAAGAAGGTAAACAAAAGTCTAGAAAGATAATATTGTGGAATATGCAGATTTGACATTTGCAATATTCGCGGTTTCATAATCTGATTGCCACTTTATTCCTATTGTGATAGAGACAAAATGTAAATTCGCAATGATAAGACCTACTAAACTGACTAAATAACTTGAAGTTTATATTATAAATTAGCAATTGTAGTTTTATAAAATTTCGTATTTTAGTCATTCAACACCTACACACTCGAATCAGTTCTAAATTAGGGTCGCTTTAATTTGCATACAATAGAAAGACGGGTTTGGTGAATGAAGGTAATGGTGCGGCTTTACTACAGGTAATTTATTAGAATAATAGGTGTAATAACAATTATACATGATTTCAATTATAAAGAGAGGCAGATAATTTGGATACGTACTAATGATTCTAATATTAAGAACATAAAATTTTAATTGTCAATCTTCAGTAGGGGAGAGTGAGTACAATTGTAACAATTTTTAGAAACGATTTTTTTTTTCAAATTTTAGATAGGTCACACATTTAGATTCAGAATAAAAATGAGAAAATTAAGCTCGTATAGTTTTTCAAGGGACAACATTGGGTTGATGGCGTCTGTTACAATTGTACCCATGAGTGGGACAGTTGTAACATGGAAGGGGTACAAATGTAACATCTTCAAATTATGAAATCTTTATGAAAGTCAAATGTAACTAAAACACATATAAACTGAGGCAAATATTAATGTTTGATTAGGATGCAATCCAACAACAGTGTATAATAAAATAAATGATAACTTGGTAAAAACAAAATAAAAAAGAATTATTTTATAAAAGTGGTAAGTTACAAAAATAAGAATAATCTTAACATAGCCACATAATCGTGGATTTTGCAAACCAAAAACGAAAATACTAAACTCTTACAAAGAACAATAAGTGTAATCCTCTAATAATATAAAACGTGATTTTTTATACAAGAAATTATTCGCTATCATCATCATTGCAATTTAAGCAACAAAAAAAATCAAGACGCCACTTGTGAACACATTCCTCATGTGACCACTTCTTACACTTATTGCATTGTATCCACATGTGCTAAAGGGTTTCGCTGTAAGGCTTAAGGCAATATACGCATAACGTATCATCAGTTTCGTCATCGAATGAGGTTTCATCTAAACCTTTTTTGCTTATTTCTTTTTCTTTTTTCCTTATACATAGTTTTTTAGTTTTATTCTTTCCGTTTTGCAGATCGCTTTGTTCTTCGTCATTCATCTTACATTTTCTTTTTACCGTTTTTACTTTTTCCTTCCTTATACTCTGCTCTTGCTCTAGTAACAACTTTTCGGATGTGTTAGTGAGAATTGCAGAATGTTTTTTTCTTCTTTTTGTAGGTTTCTTTAAAACACTGGGGGCCTTTGGAAGAGGTCGTATAGTTTCCAGAGCTTGGAAAGACTCGTTATGTTCATCTTTATTAATAGGTACATCTGGTCTGGTGATAGGACCTGGGATATTATTATCAAAAGGCATATCTGGTCTGGCTGCTGGGACCTGGGATAACGTTATTATTCTCTTCTTCCAATGGTCTATCTGTCACAGATGATGGTGCGAATTCCTCGTCTTCAAAGACATCCCTGTTAAAGGGCCTAACCCAGATAGTTTGCCGGTGTAGTTGCCCTGGGAAACGCCTCACCTACAAATCCCGGAATGTCATAAATACTCATTGTTTGACCCGTGTGAGTCTTCATCCAATTGTCCATTGCAATATTTACGTAGTGTTTAAAGGGCCCATAGACACCCTGATCTAGTGGTTGAATTTTGTGGGAGGTGGGAACGATAATAATACAACATCATTTTACCGACAAAATTCTATAGTAGTGTAATGTTTTTGTTATTTATTTAAACAATAAACGGGTGGGATAACACTCGTTATGGCTACTTACTAATTTATTTAAATACTAACTCACTAACACTAAGTTATATGTACTTAACTAGTCACCTAAATTTAATTTATATGCACACCAACTTATTAATTTATAACACTTTTATATTCACTTAATTACTGTTTAACTCACTATGGCAAATTATAAACTGAACTCATCCGCTGATCGGTTCTGTATTTATATCAAAAACTTTCTTTACTAGAACATTCGGGATGGGACATGCCTTTCGCGATATTTCTTAAAATGCCTTTCGAGAACATGTTTAAAAAGGACGGTCACAATAGATCCCAATAAAACTTCTCAGAATTCGGCGCGTTCGCCTTTTTCTTAACTCCGTTAACATAAGGTTACAGGGCCGTACTCAGTATCTGCTTCGGTGTGCGAGTTCGTAACAGTAGGTACGTACAAGTGGGAATGATGGTTATCTAATAACAATAAAACTTTTTTTTATTTTGTTGGCCTCACATGTCTCACAAAATGTATAAACACCATAAACGGTCCTTCATTCACCCAACCTGAGCCGTTAGCCTCTCCGATACACCCCGGTGGACCATTATTTATAAAATGGGGCTGAAATTTCTTTCGCGGAAAAATGAACATTGGCGGCACTGAGTTTCCTACAGCATTAATGGCTGTGCAAACTGTAACCAGTGTGCCCCGTTCACCAGAGGTAATTACTCCAACCTGTTTAGTCCCCTTGACTGCTACAATTTTTAATGGTTGTAACAGTTGTACGTATATATATATATATATATATATATATATATATATATATATATATATATATATATATATATATATAATATATATAAATATATATATATATATATATATAATATATATATATATATATATATATATATATATATATATATATTGAAGCACTTTCATTTGGTTCTATTCAATTTAATAAGGATTAACAGTATTACTGAAATAAGTCATATTGATTTTTTCAATCTTGTACTTTATAAGCCATCATTTTAACGAATATTTATGAATTGTAAAAAAAAACATGTCTAAATTAATTATAGATGCTGATAGTAAAAACAGTGAACAAAATCCTCACTATAATACTGAAGAAAATCTGACCAAAGATATTGAAACAGACGATATACTCTTTGAACCATCAGAATCGAAAATATTGAAATCTGATTCAGATACAATAGAGATTAAAATTAATAATGCAGTACATGATGTAATTTCAAAAGCATCCGTTGAAATCAGAATGAAATTCAAAATAATTTAAAAGAAACGCGTTAAATTTTCATATAGTTAGTAATCAGGTTATTTTATGCAAGGGATTTCAGGAATTTTAATAAATAGTAAATAAGTTATGTTAATATTTATATGTATAAAAATCTTTATCTCTATATGCTAATTTCTAATACAAAAATGTCATTTTCATGTTTCATATACGGCTTAAAAATTCATGGTAATATAAACAGTGAATCGTCGTTAATCACACTATATCTATACAATTGATACGATATAGAGAAGTTTCGATAGCAACCCGCAACGTGATAGATTATGATGGAAATCAAAAAAGTCAGTGGGTTTTTTAAAATGTCAAAGTGAAAAGTCGTATTATAATTGATCTCGTCAAGAAGAACGTGCTAATTTACGCAAACTTTTCGGATTATTGTGGAGAAACGACCTCGTTCGAATTACAAGGAAGCATACAGTATATATCATCTGACAGAAACAGTAATAGTTTATGTAATTGGGTAATACCTTCACCAGAAAATACAATAACTACATTAAGAATATTAAAATTGAACTTCTCAAGAAATTCCAGGTGCTTGTCAATTAGAAACTTCGACAATATTCAATTTAACGTGTGCAGTAACGACATACTACCCAAACCTGTTGTACTATCTTCAAGAAACAAACTCTCCGTAACTTTAAAATATGATAACCCAGTGTTTTTATGTGTTTGGATTGATCTGGTTGTTACAATTCCACAAATATTTGTAGAACAGCAGATTTCGTTTGTACAGACCATTCTGATTTCACGGGGTGTGCTATTTGTAATTCATCAACTACCCCTTGCAGTAATATTTCTATAGATAGATGTTTCGACCCGTATAAAGACAAATGTGACGGAATCATTAATTGTCCAAAAGGCGAAGACGAAATAAACTGTTCAGAACTTTGTCCTCAGCTTATCAAATGTCCAAATGAAGATTAGTTTGAAGTGGATACAAACCTAGTAAATAAAAGGTACCATTTTAAAATATTATATTAGAGATCTCTAAATTAAAAAAAAAGGCCTTTATTTAAAAAACATTTTAATTGTTCAATAGTAATAGTAGTTTTATTTTTTTTGTAGTATATCTGTACACATTTTCTGTTTGTAAATTTCTATGTTTTAAAAAAAATTCCTGAAATCATAATTTTGTTCATTTTAATTTCACAAACCAAAAATTAGAGTAAATTTGAATGGCGCACTTGAACCCTACCCTTTGAAAGAGTTGGTATACATGTTTAATGATTTTTCAGTGTCAAATAATAAATAATTATTGAATCCTATACAATATATATATATATATATATATATATATATATATATATATATATATATATATTGGCTGCATGAAACGAGTATTTGCCTATTAACTTTCCCAAATTTTCAAATAACTTCCCAACAATATCCTTATTAACATTTACTGCACGAGCATAGCTAGTTGCTTCAGGGGTTCGTATAGAAAGGTTAGGATGTCGACGCATAAAATTTGTAAAAAAGTCCTTTCCAGCTATCCCTCCCTCTTTCTGACCATTGCGTATGTACAGGAATGCTACTTTTTCAACCGAACTGGTACACCTGTACTAAAAATACCAGTTTAAAAAAACGTTTAAAAACTTACCAACTTGCGTATTTCCTTCGGGGTTAGTCCAAAATAAATAATGGCAGACATCCGTATATATTTCAGAAATGCTTCTTCTTGTTCGACGGATAAAATTCGTGTGTATGGATTATAACCCATTTTTGGTGACTCGCAAACTTTTTTTTTTAATTTAACGAAAAAGCGTTACATGACAAAGTTCAAAATCTATAGCAACTTGTCACACTGAGAGATTTTCGTGAATTACCATATCCGCAGCCCATTTCATAAGAGCATCTGAAGGTCCCCTGCTAGTCGTTCTTCTTATTTCCCTTGGCATTTTTCCTAAAAGAAAAAAACGCGAGGCTACAAATCCGAGGTACAAATGTAACATGTTACAAACGTCCACATCGAAATTGTTACAATTGCACCGACCTGACATTACTACAATTTTCACTAGATTATCAAAACAGAACAAAACCTAGCCTTAAACTGCTAATAGTATGTTAAATAGACATGCACCGACTACATAAATATATATTTACAAGATGGAATGGTTATTCAAAAGTTTAAATTTTACTTACGTATAGAGAAATTATATTTTTCCTTATTCTATATCCCTGCAACAACTAACGAGGCTTAACTGCCGTCGGATTGTAGTACGCCTTGAACTTGATTAACTGACACGTTGCCAGACGTATGCAGTTTAAGTAGAAATATATATATGGCCACTGTTACATTTGTACCGCGTTATGATTGTACTCTCTCCCCTAACTCTTGTTTCAGTATATCTCTATGGAATTGTTTTTCAATTGAAGTAAGCGACCTTTTGCAAGAAGGAAATAAACTAATAATATTCCTTTAGAATTCTAAATTATACTGACCTTTTCGGCTAACGGAGGTTTGGAATATATACAGGGTGTCCCGGGACTAACTGAAAAAAGTCGAGACCGTATATAGTACGAGCCAAAATAGTGTGAGGACTACATATAAATTTTTCCAATACTAAATTCATTTTTTATTTTTAATTCCCGTACTATTCATTTGATCTTTATAAAATTTTCAACATATTTATGATGAATGTGTATTTTTTTTTTGGTAAGGGTAAACAGATTTGAAGCCGATGACGGACTACTCGTAGAGGTTAGAGTTCTAAAAATTTTGCAGCGATGACACATCCTGTATGAAATTATCGAAAATGACTTGCTCATACCTTTAGGTAACGGAAAGCTACTCTTGTTGGAATTTGAACCTTTTGGCTGATATTTACCATTTTATTAATGCACTTCATACCAATTTTCGAATTCACCATTTTTATGGGGATATCCTACATACCGAGTTAAAAATAATTTATAGATAGCATATCCAGGATTAACCTACTGTATTAGCTAGAACTGGACTAGAAATTAATAACTTTGCAGAAATATTTGGATTTTTTGCAAAATGAGTTCTGTAATATTTCTGATGATGTGCCACTACAAAGTCGTAGGAATTTATGGTTCATGCATGAGGACCATCCTCATTTCAGTTTATACGTATAACAACATTTGAAAAAAACGTTTCCTAAAAGACAGATTGGTCGGAGAGCTCTTTTTCAGTGGTCACCGCGATCACGAGACGTTGTGTTACACAGCAATTGTATTAGACATAATATGGAACTGCTCTTTCAAGTGCAAAGAAATAGCCTTCGTATACTTAGAAAGTGCGTGGGTATGGAAGGAGCTCACATTGAACATTTATTAGATATTATAGCCGACCTTTTGTTCAGTCTTTCTTTGACAATTTCGGGAATTTCTTAAACTTTCTCTTCGACAGCATTTAGATAGTGGATTGGAAATCTCAAAAAAATGCTATCTCGAATAAGATTAACTTCTGGCTTGGATGATCGATCATTTATTTAAAGCTGAGAAAATGTTATACATTATATACAAAATTGCTACGCCACTTTAACTAGGAAATCAGGTAGATCAGCTCGATGATACTAATATGACTAATAATAAGACTACATACAATTCGTTGTTTCACTTCTAAACACAAAACACTTTTTATTTATTGATAATTGCATGTCGTAATTATCCACACTATTAAATGAAAATCACTAATTGAGAAAAGTAAAGCTCTGTGTAGGTGGAAATATTGGTCGACAGTGACACTGACATTTATTTCTTTAAAAACTAAAACAAGTTGTAGAGGGACAAGCCTGGCCTATATAAATTTAAATAAAATAATCGTTGGGACGTGATCTGAACATTAGATTTATGCTGTTTGTTGGTTAGGGATTAGTTTCAGTCTAATGTTTTATAACTTGTATTTTTGACGTTTTCTTAATGGTTCAATAACTTTGTGTTTGTAATTCTGATAGAAAGCAACTACTTACCTGACTCCGAACCTGAATATCAGGTAAATAAGTCGAAGTATTTTGTGCTCCTCGGTCTTTACCGTTTTCGAAAGAAATACTAAAAATTAAAACAGTAAAACGCGATAAATCGAAGTAGTTTACAGTGATCTTTAAGTGCAGTAAGTAGTTTCTTTCTACAGTAATCATAGATCGATTAAAATATCGCTTTTGATACAATACTATCAAATTTTTGGTTATCAATTAACCAAAAAACTGGCTTCAGCTACTATCACTATCATTAATAGCCAAACCTATCGGTTTAGATAGAAATAAACAGAGTCGGATTCAGGTTGAAACTATTGCCGGAATGAAAATTCGATTTAAATTTAAAACAAAGAAAACTACTTAAAATTTACAAAACGTCATGCGGCGCTTCTGACTACAGGGGTCCGTCAACTAATCCCGATCAGCAACCTCTCACATATTCCACAATTACACAACAACAACCGTCTCCAAAATTTCCAACTAAGGACCAAGCAATATTTTTTCCGTCGGTAGACACAATAAAACTGCAAGGGTATACCATTGCAGTAGGAACCATGGTGCAAACAAAAAATGTACTGTTTTCATCAAGAATGTCAAATGGAAGAATTTACATCTACCTTTCAAGTGAACAAGTTGTAGACGATTTTCTGAGTCAACAAGGAGAAATTGAAATAGGAGAACACACTATAAAAGCACGCCAACTAATTACCCCAGCTAATAGATTACTTATTTCTAACGTATGCCCCTCCATACCTCATGATGCAATTGCAAATTGTTTAATCGAATTTGGTTTTGAATTAATGTCCCCAATTTCGTTTCTTAGAGCTGGAATACAAGACCCACAATACAGCCATGTACTTAGTCCTGATTGATTTCGATAATACTTCATACCGAATGTTCATTTCTGTTGGATTAACTTGTTATAAGTGTCATCAGGCTGGTCACGTATAATCAGCTTGTACTATAACTCCCTCTCACGTTACTGTTCCACAACCTACGTTCCAACCTGCTAGCAACTCCTCCCAAATGCAGGAATACTCCTGTTCACAATTAATAGCCCCTAGTTCCAAACAGAATAAAGAAATACACTTAATCGACGAATCTCAGGAAGAGATGGATTCTCAAAAAAGTTCTAATCCGAATCACATAAATAAACGTTCCCACTCCGAAGTATCATATCCAGCTTGCTCCACTTCTACAAAAACACCGCAAGTAGATTTTACAAAACCTCAACCAGTACAAAATAGAAGAAAAAATTATCAAATCAGCCACTACCACTTCGGATGCCATTAATATTGAGTCACTATTATAACCAACTAAACAACTGAATCAGGAAGCATCACCACCATACGTACTCAACTACATCCAATTAGTAAGCTTCTTAGAAGACGTACACGGCTCTTGCACCTCTCTGGAAATTGCTGAGGAGTACACACAGGACATACAAGGCCTACTACACATGCTGACACATACATATCCCCAGTTGCAAGAAAGAGTAATAAAAGCCAGGATTACAAGAATCAAGAAGAAAATTCTTAATAAAATAAATTAAGACTTAAATAACCAGTTCGACGTGTCGGAAGACACCGATGCGTCACAGGTTAGCACATATTAAGTAAGCAAAAACAAAATATTATTCAGTGGAACATTCAAGGTGTATTTCTACAAGAGACAAACTTCAAAATAAATAAAAAATATTCCTCAAAACATTTTTATGCCTATCACAAAATCAGAACCAGCACTAGTAAAGCCAGTGGTGGCGTATCTATATATGTCAACTCAAATTTGGATTCAGAAGAAATCCCTATACAATCAAACTTAGAAGTTGTCACAGTTAAAATAAAGTCCCCAATACAATTCTCTATATGCAACATATACTTTCCATCAGATACGGAAATTACCTCCAAACATCTCAAATCGTTAATAGATCAAATTCCAAAACCAAGGATTATAGTAGGTGATTTTAATGTACATGCACTACATGGGGCTGTATGTCTACAGATAAAAGAGGTGAAGTCATAGAACATCTTTTAAGCTCAACCAATCTTACATTACTTAATATGGGTGAATAAACTCGCTTTAATTCAGTAACTGGTAATCATTCTGCCATAGACCTCTCTATATGTGAATACTCTTCAACTCCAAGCCTAAAGTGGGAAGTTTTACCGCATACTTATGATAGTGATCACTGGCCTATAATAATTAAAAATTAAAAATCCAAAAATACCGAAATATTCTATTTAGAATAATGGAAGACAGAAAATTTAGATTTGGAATATTATCAAAACATTATTAAAAACTCCCTACCGCATCTAGGAAGGTAAATCCCCTATAGCTTCCTTACGAATCTACCATAAAATGCTAAACAATACCTTTTGGGCATGTACAATTTTCTATTCAGTACGAAGCAATTCCCTAAATCATGGAGAGCAGCAATCGTAATTCCTCTTTTAAAATCAAACAACGATAAGTTGGATCCGAATTCTTACGCTTTAATATTCATTATATGCAAGATATTAGAAAAAATATTAAACAAACGTCTGCAATAATTTTTGGAATCTAACAATTTAATATGTGAACAACAAAGCGGATTTAGAAAAAACAGGAGTACAATGGACAACTTAATTAAACTGGAATCTGTCATAGATGAAGCATTTGCGAGTAACCGTCAAGTACTAGCTGTTTTCTTCGATATAGTGAAAGCCTACGATACTGTGTGGAAATATGATGTTCTATTATAATTGAAACCGTGAGGTATTGATGGAAACTTCCTGGCATTTGTAGAGAACTCTGTCTATAGCAGAAATTTTAAAGTTAGATGTAATAATCGACTTTCAAATTCCTATAGTCAAGATAATGGAACTCCGCAAGGATCAACCCTCAGTGCATCACTTTTCTTAGTAGCAATTAATTGAATAGTAGACCATATTAATACTCCGGTACAAATTGGTTTATACGCAAATAATCTTGTCATCTATGTTAGTAACAGAAATATCCACACCGCCGCAACTATAATACAACAATCCATCCAGTCTCTAGAAGAGTGGTCAGAGAAGACAGTCCTATGTTTTTCTACAAACAAGATTAATCCAATGTGTTTTTAAGTTGAAAACCTAATAAACCTGCCTAAGTTGATATTACACGAAGAGAATTTACAGTTTGTAAGAGAACACAAATTCCTGGGAATGATACTCGATTCAAAACTCACTTGGAACAGCCACATTCAACAACTTAAAAAATCATGCATGCAAAATATGAGCATTCTTAAAGTATTAGCAAATCATAATTGGGCAGCCGATACCACACAATTACTAACTGTATATAAAACACAAATTCGAAGCAAGCTAGATTATGGTTCTATAGTGTACTCTTCAGTCAAAGGTTGCCTACTGAAGCAACTGGACGTCATACAAAACACTGCATTAAGACTTGTACTTGGAGCTTACAGAACCAGTCCAGTGGAAAGCCTCTATGCGGAAGCTCACGAGCCTCCTCTTAGAATCAGAAGGCACAAACTGAGTCTACAATACGCAGCTAAAATCGGAGCCAATCCTAATAATCCTACTTATTCATATATCTTCACTAATCATTTTCATTTGATTTTCGACCAAAAACCAAATCTGTCCGCATTATTTAGTGAACGAATTATAGATTTCAATTTCCCGAAAATTATATCCTCCCCCCTGGACCATCAAAATCCTTAAATGCAATACAAATCTTCTACTGTACCCTAAATCCAGTACTCCGTTCCCCCTGATTTCACAAAATTCTCAAAAATCAAAAACAAGTATAAAAGCCACTACCAAATATACACAGATGCATCAAAAACATCTCAAATGGAAGCAGGAGGCGCAGCTTTCGTCGACGAAACATCCACCTATTAGTTTCAGCTACCCAAGGAGTATTCTATATATTCGGCAGAATTGTTAGCAATCTCCAAAGCCCTGCAACATATATTTCAACTTTTTTGTTCGACCACTGACTAATATTTGACTTTGACTTACATCCTTGATATTTTTGTTGACGTCTTGTCAATACTTTCCGTTGCATCCTTAGACTAGGGAAGAGAGGGGACGCGTAACTCTCTATGCAAGCTGTGGTGACGGTTTGATGCATATTTCAAAGCCGACGCCATTTTTTGGTGGTCAATGCTATAGTGAACACCAGAGAGTTTTTTGCGATTATTGAGCGATTAAAGTGATTTTAAAGTGGACTTTTGATTTTGTTAAGATGGTTAATTGTTGTGATTACCAGTGTAAGAGTTCTAGCAGATAGAAAGAGCCTGAAATTTCGTTTCATAGGTGAGTTATTGCTAACTTATTTTTTTGGTTGCTACTTTTTTCTTTATATCTTAAAAATAAGCTTTTAATCATAAAACCCCACTAGTGAGTTAAAACGTATTTCATAATAAATTAAATTATGTTAGTAGAAAAGACATTACGAAACTTTTTCATTGAAAATTAACTAATTTATTGTTCAGTTTCTCGGAGTTCCTAACCCCAAAAGATCATAATTACTAATTACTAATGCCTACAATTTTGATATAAGTTAAATAAATCAATATAGTTTCATTTTTAAATTTCCCAAGTATAAGGATTAATTTATAAAATAAAAATTTTAGTCCTTTAGAACTATCATATAACGGTAATGAAGTTTATGGCTTGGTGGGCATTGGTATCACAATAGTTGACAGCGTTACGAGTCCCCTCTCTTTCCTAGTCTAAGGTTTCATCACTGACACTGCTTTCTGCCATAGACCTCACTTGACCTTCGGTAAGCTCCATAGCCAGAGCTTCTGACACCGCCTTGAAAAAATCAAGTTTGTCCATCGACAACAGCTTCTTCTTTACTGCCTGTGATTTAATGACTCACACAAACTTGTCTCTCCAAGCTTCTTCCAAAAACGCACCAAAATCGCAATACAAAGACAAGTTTTTTTAGGCGCTTCACATAGTTTTTGATACTTTCTCCTTGATCATGCACTGCATTCCATAACTTATAACGTTCTGCAATCTGCAGTCTCTTTGGGCTATAATGTTCAATCAGGTTTGCCCCTGAAATTACTATATGCTTCGCTCCCAATTACGGTAAGTGGCATAGATACCATCATTATTGACGAAACTGCAATCAAACAATTATTCTAACCTCTCCATATAAGTGGTAATATACCCTGTTTTCGGATCAAACTGATCAATATTACCGATAATATTGGCCATTTTTGTAGACTTTTGTGTTTAATGACGATTACAATCACGACTTCGGACTTCAGGTAACTGACTTTTGATGAATTCGACGACTTTTTTGACGAATTTACACCACGACTTAAGATGAATATAAGGCATGGAGGTGAGATACTGCTCGTCGCCAAATATTGTTATGTTTTTGTATTAAAAGACATTTATTCTTCTAACTTTTAAAATACAATGACAAGACAATATTATATAACTGCCTCATTGATAGCCTTCTTAGCGCGTTTTACATAATTCACAACATTTCGGCACTGTGGTTTACAGCTTCATTCTTTTTATTCAGAGTTCATAAAACACAGCGACCATCACCTACCCAGATTTGCCATGTTCATAATGTCGGTCAGTTTCATGTTTTCACATTTTCGTGAATATTTTTGACGTTTTCGGCAGTTACATAGTAATTTGTGCCAGAACGTTCAGATTTTTTGGTTCCGTGTTGCTGTAACGGAATTCTCTTTTGTCGTTGGCGGAAAGTCGTATAAGTTACAACTTTGTTGTTAGCAAAATGGTATATGCTTTAAAGTAAATATACAGTACAAAATCATTCCTAATGCCCAATACGGCTTCCGGCGTCATCGATCCACTCGCGACAACCTTGTTCTTCTCCAAACACATATCTCTTCAGCAATAAACGATCACCAGAACGTCGTTGCAACCATCTTTGATATTGAAGGTGCCTTTGACTCGATATCTAGAACGGCAATACTAAAAACACTTTCACAATATAATCTACATGGCAACATTCTATCGTTCATTCATAATTTCCTAACTTGTAGAATCTTCAGGGTTTCCGCTAATGGCGAACTCTCCTTGCCTCACCCACAAAATGCTGCTGTCCCTCAAGGATCAGTATTGAGTTCTACTCTATTCATCCTCACAATAAACGAGCTCTGTTGCAAGTTTCCTGCTCCCATAAAATATGTCCAATATGCTGATGACCTAATTGTTTATTGTCATGGTAAATCGATCTCATCTACTTGCAAACTCTTTCAAACCGCAGTAAACTTTCTACAGGATAGATTTTCTTACCTGGGATTATCCTTATCTCAAAGTATATCCAAATTAATCAAGTTTTCAAGAAGAAGATCTTCTCCTCTACCTCACATTTTATTTAATAATTCACCCTTACCCACTGTAAATCAATGTAAAATTCTCGGAATAACCTTCGACTCTCTACTTAACTGAAAACACCATATCCATGAACTAAAAGGCATCTGTTAAACATATTAAAAACGCTCAGTCACTTTCACTGGGGTTCCGACGAAATCGTATTATTAAGAGTTTACAGAGCCCTCATCCGTTCGAAGCTTGACTATAGTTGCTTTATTTACATGTCAGACCCCAGATCTGTCACAGATTTGCTGAACTCTGTTCACAATACCGCTCTCCGTCTCTGCCTTAGTGCCTTCCGCTCTATCCCTGCTGATAGTCTCCATATTGAAGCTAATGAATCACCCCTGCCCTTAAGACGACAATCCCTACTTCTTTCTTATGCTGCCTCAGTATCCTATAATCTATTCAATCCTGTTCACTTCAACGACTAATCTACCTACTAACCCTCAAACAATTATCAAATGTCTTCCTCAATTGCTCATTTCTTTAGTCAAAGATACTGACCTCTCTCTGACATCCCCGCTCCCACTACCTTCTTCTCCTCCTTGGACCAAAATTATTCCTATAATCGATACCTCACTCACCATTTTTAATAAACATGAGTCACCCACTGCACTTGTAAAGAAAGCATTCCTTGAATTATTACAAAAAAAATCTTACGATTTAACACTTTACACTGATGCTTCCAAAACGGACTCCGTAGTTGGTTGTGCAGTTACCTCGAAACATGAACTGATAGGCTCCTTCACTTTACCTTCAGTGTGTAGCGTCCATACAGGTGAGCTCCATAGCATCCTTCAGGCTTTTAAATATGTCTCCCTCCCCCACAAAAATATTACAATATGCACTGATTCCCTTTCCTCCATCTTATCAATTAAAGCAATCTTCACTGACCACCCAATTGTCCAGAACATACATGATATATATCAGACTCTCGTTGCTCATGATATAACAATCTCTCTCATCTGGCTACCATCACACATTGGAATTGCTGGTAACGAAACTGCCGATCGCCACGCGAAAGAAGCTGCCTCTAGCAACAATTCAAAACACATAGTCCAACTCGCCAGCGACCTCAAGTTCCATTTCAAAAACGTCACGCAAGAATCTTGGCGACATCTGTGGCGCAACAGTACGACAGCACTTCACGATATTCATTCATCTACTTCTCCTCTCTCCCTTAGCTTTTTAACAAGGAGAGAGGACGCTATAATCAGAAGAATTCGAATCAGCCACACCAAACTCACACACGGTCATCTGATGTCTTCAGGAAATCGTACTGTTTGCCATAGCTGTAATACTATACTGACCGTTAAGCACTTACTTACTGACTGCAAACAATTTTCCGCTACGATTCGACCTAAGGCCTAACCTCAAGGAAATGCTCCACTGTCCCACCGAGATCAAGAAAGTCTTACAGTTTCTGAAAGCTACGCATCTCTACTATAAAATCTAATTTAAAACCTAAATAGTTGTTATTTAATATCATGTAAATAATAGTAATTATTTTTCTGTGCCAATGACCTGCGCTGTCGAGGCACGTTAAGCTGAAATAAAAAAAAATTGACAATATTCTGCAGTTTTCAGTATTTTTCTTATCAAATAATAATGTTTAACCCTTATATGCGAAACTTTTCCCTATTTATAAATACTTTGAGAATATTAAGATTCCTCTATAAAAGTAGTAAAATAAAACAGGTTTCAGTAAAATTTTGGCAATGTGGATTTACTTTTTTCTACTAAATTTCACGTAATACTTTTATTGGTTTCTTATATTGACATTTTAGCTAAATTTTACTATAAACTGTAAGGAAATTTTTACACTTTTTTCTGTTATTTAACTAATGAACCTATGACTATAACTTTACTTCCAAGTTTTCCAAAACAAAGAAAAGGTAATAAAAAATTTGTTCAAAACAAAACCAAAAGATGGATGATTTTGTCCCATTTTCGGCCACCTTGAAATTAATTACATTATATACAATTTGAAGCTATTTTTTAAGAAACATTTCTCTGAAGCAAAACATAAATTAGAAAACACAGTGACGTTTTAATTGTTTTAGACAACATAGGCCTTTTATAGCAGAACACTTATCTCTGAAATTTACTTACACGCCCTTATAATTTAAGTTAACGAGCGTGAAGAGCGCCAAAAACGTCTCATAAAATATTTATGTCACCAACATTCCTCGTGAAAATGCAATCACCTCGGAGTGATCGATGAAAAGATATATACAGATCAAAATGTATTATTCATTGAAAATTTCGGAGCTTCGAAACAGTCCTACAATGAAGTTTTGAAAATCTCCAGGGCATATACGATGGACAACTCGTATATATTCTTATTCGATTTTATGTAGAAGCCAGCTGGCGTTCATGTTTATTTTGACTTACTTTAGGGTAAGTGATAGAAACGGCTTCGCTTCGATTTCAATCCTACCCAAAAATAAACGAAACTTTAAAGATACACATTGACTTTCAGATTGCGTTATATCATTACTGTATGACAGCAAAGTTTCCGAAAGACAATGTTATCGTTAAACAAAATTTATCTACCTCTATAATGTATCACAATGCGACATTAAAGTTGACTTAAAATCTTAACAAAAATGTCATATTCCATACCGGATATTATGTGGACATTTTTTTAACAAAGAGATAAATCCTTCTAGAAAACGGTTTATTGAATGAAGATGAGCTCACCTATATGATTTGAAATATATTTATTATTTCAATAGTATTGTCGCTAGGACTAGGTATACCTAGGGAAATTTCTAGATTGAAACCGCGTTATCTCAAGTTGTAGACTGCTATTACAAGCAGCTTCCTCCGGAGAAGAAATGAAATAAGTCTATGTTTAGACAACCGTAGCCTGGGAACCAGTCACCAAACACAAATATCTCTGTAGTCTTGTAACCATCAATATCAACTCAAACACTGGACAATAAATTCGAACTTCTTTGGTATACCATGTAGATAAACTCGAAACACAATTTTCTCAACGTAACGAAATGGTCACCAAAGGTAATCAGGTATACGCAGCTCCAGTTTTCTATTAATTACTAATATCAGTGTAATATAAATTCCAGGTCGCCTAAAATAGGACTAAAAATGACGTTATGGAAAATAATATCTAATACATTCTCCTGTAATCTTCCTAAAAAGTTAAGATATCAACAATAAGAGATGAGTATATCATGTATAAGATCAGCCACATACACAGAAGACTTCTGTGATTGTGTATGAGCTTATGTATGGTAACATTCGTAACGAGGCAAGAAGAGAGATTTCTCAACCCGAATTACCAACAGATAAAATATTGTAATGTTTTTCTAATTTATTTAAACAGTAAACGGGTGGGATAAATTTTAATCACACGGTATGGCTACTTACTAATTTATTTAATCACTAAACTACTCACTAACACTCAATTTATATATACTTAACTAATCACTCAAATTTAATTTGAATGCACACAAACTTAATTATTAATTTATATCAACACTTTACTGTTCGTTATTTCGGTGTATTCTTGTTTATTTCTGGAGATCACTTTATCAACTTAACTAACTTTTTCTGGTCGGTCCCTTATATATTAGTGCCTTTTTCACTAGATAATTCTAGATTGCGGCTTTTGTGTAGCCGAGACTGGATGTTTTAATCGACAACTGGCCCCATTTCTACACTTTCCGATCTTATGGAAATAGCAGGGCAGCGTTTTCATCGGATACTGATAACGGGGGTTGTAGCTAAAAATTAATATCTGGACACCGGTATCTTGAAAGATAATCTCTACCATGTTCTTGAAGATTCGCCAATCCAACTGGTTACTCGCTATCTTAGGCATAGCCAGTTTCTTCACGCTGGATTCCGACACATGGTCTCGTAGGTTTCGAAGTGCTTCCCACACATTGCGGTAGGTAGATCGATCTTGAAATTAATTTTTAGTTACCACGTAGAAGACGTACCGCGAATTATGTTTCAGTTTCAATGTCTTGCCAGGGGCTGGAATCTGGTCTTCAAGTTTTTCTAATTGCCCGAACTTCTTTCTAAAGACGGATGCCAACCCTCATGCGTTATTGAGATGGGCGGGGATGCATTATGCCAGTGAATAATCTTCCGGGAGAGTGAACAAATCTTGTCGTTGTTCCAAAGTAGCTCCATATCTAGCTTTCCCGGTACCTCCATACGCGTCCATAAATTAGTCGAAAGTAGGGTCAGATACATCTCGAATATGGTTTACTCCTTTCTCTAGGTTATGGTCTCCTTCGAATGGCGCTAGTCGGTTTTGGTGAACTACTTTTGGTTTTCCGTTGGGGATCTTGCTTATGCGATATATAACATGATTGATCCTTTTATTGATTAAGTATGGACCTTCCCAGGATTTTTGTAATTTTGGAGATAATCCTTTTCTCCTCGTCGGGTTGTGTAACCATACTTTGTCCCCTTCTTTAAAACCGCCTTCTGTGGCCTGCGTGTCGTACCGACTTTTCATTCTGTCGCTGGCAACTTGAAGATTTGTTCGAACTAATTCATGAATATCGTCCAGCCTTCTTCTCAATTTGATCACGTAGTCTTCGCCTGCTAGATCTTCTCCAGGCCGACAGCCAAATTCCATGTCACAAGGAAGCCTCATTTCACGTCCAAACAGGATTTTTTACCCATGGACTCATTGCAGCAGATCGATAAGCCAATGCGAATAGGGAAATATACTGGTCCCAATCTCTCTGATGGCTGGATACTACTTTGGACAGGTATTTTCCAATAGTCCTGTTCATTCTCTCGACCATTCCACCTGACTGTGGATGTAATGCTGTTGTCCTGGTCTTCTTCATTCCCAGCTTGTCGCAAATCTCCTGGAATAGATGGCTTTCGAAATTTCTTCACTGGTCACTAAGAACTTCCAAGGGCACTCCATATCGGCTGATAAATTCTTTCACCAATACATCCGCGACAGTTGTGGCCTCTTGATTCGGGATCGCGTAAATTTCCACTCACTTCGTAAAATAGTCCATTATAACCAGGATGTATTTACCACCAGTTTCCGTCGTCGGAAACGGTCCAGCGATGTCTAAAGCAATTCTTTCGAAAGGGCTTCCAACATTATACTGTTTCCTAGCTGCCTTTCTATTGCGATGTGGTCCATTACTCGTAGCACAAGTCGTACATTTCGTACACCAGTCCTTCACATCGTCGGAGCTGTTCATCCAATAAAACCTTTCACGTACTAGCTGAAGGGTTTTCTTCACTCCCAGATGACGTCCCGGTGGACTGTCGTGTAACTTCTTTAGTACTTCAGAGACTCTTGTTCTCGGGATAACTAGCTGTCTCCTCATCTCGGAACCATCATCGTTTTCAAGGACTCTTTTCAACAGCCCTTCTTCCAGGTCAAGGGAGTCCCACTGATCCCAATACGCCTTGAGTTTCGGTGAAAATTTTGACACTTCTTGCCAGGTAGGTCGCCGATTTTCTTTCTTCCATTGCCGGATCATCTTCAGGTGAGGATCATTGTCCTGATCTTCTCTTATCCTGGTGGGTGACCATTTCTCGTTGAGTACAGTAGTTTTTGAAACTGCAGTTTCCCTAGATTCCACCTTGTTGCAGTGGGAGCAGTCTGTTGGGCACGGCCGTCTGGACAGGGAGTCAGCATTTCGGTAACTCACACCAGCTCAATGTTCGATGTTGAAATCATATACTCTTGAAGTCGTTCAATCCATCTATCGATCTGGCCCTCGGGATTCTTGAGCTGCATCAACTACTTGAGTGCTGCATGATCAGTCCGGATTAAAAACTCCCTACCATAGAGATACTGGTAAAATTGTTCCACGGACTTCACTACCGCCAAAAGTTCTCTTCTTGTGACGCAGTAGTTTCGTTCTGGTTTGCAGAGGACTTTACTGAAATATCCCAGCACTCTTTCTTGCCCTCCTTGGATCTGTGAGAGCACTCCACCAATTCCTACGTTGCTTGCGTCAGTGTCAAGAATAAAGTCCACCTCTGGTGAAGGGTATCCTAATATCGGTGCCGTGGTTAAATGCTTCTTCAAGGTATCAAAAGCCGTTTGACAATCTTCGTCCCATTGGCTCTTGCTTCTTCTGTAAGTAGAGTTAGAGGCTTGGCAATATCTCCAAACTTCCTGATAAATCTTCTATAATATGTGCAAAGTCCAAGGAAACTCCTAATTTGAAGTTTGTCGGTTGGTTGCGGCCATTGCTGAATGGAAGCAATTTTCTTTGGATCCACTGCCACTCCTTCATTGCTCACTATATGACCTAGATAGTTGACTCGGTTTTGGAACGGATTCAACATGAGCAGGGCAGCTTGGAGTCGTTTGAATACGTCTTCCAAATTTTTCAAGTGTTCATCAAATGTCTTCCCCAGTACTACGATGTCATCTAAATAGACCAGGCATGTCTTCCAAGACAACCCACTTAAGACATTTTCCATGAGTCTTTCAAATGTCACAGGCGCATTACAGAGCCCGAATGGCATGACGTTGAATTGCCATAATCCAGATCCTGTGGTAAAAGCAGTATTTTCTTTGTCTTCTGGGTCCATTTTCACTTGCCAATAACCAGACTTCAGGTCCAAGGTGGAAAACAGTTTGCTGCCGGCCAAAGTATCTAGCGTATCGTCAATTCGCGGCAGAGAATAGCTGTCGATCTTCGTCACGTTGTTTAGCTAGCGATAATCCACGCAGAATCTCGTATCTCCATACTTTTTCTTGACGAGCACTACTGGAGACACCCATGGACTAGTAGACGGTTTTCAGCCATCTCTCGAATTATTCTTTCTGCTTCCTCTCTCTTCGCTCATGGTAGTCGTCGAGCTGATGGCCTAATTGGCTTGGCATTACTAGTATCGATTTTGTGCTTGACGGCTGATGTTCTACCAGTCTTTCCTCCTTTTGGTACGGATAAGTCTCGATACTTCAAGAGAAAGTCTCTCATTCTCTTTTTCTCAGCTCGATTCAAAGATTGACCAGCTACTGATAATATTTGTTCGAATCTGATATTAGAATTGTCAGTGGTCGTTGTTTGATGAACTATAGACGTCAGGGGTACGCAGGATCCAATCTTGGTTTCCTTATTGATGGTAATTGGGTAATCGTTCACGTTTATCAATCGTATAGGGATCTCCTTTGCCGACGTAACCAATACTTTTCCAATTAGTACTCCTTTGCCTACTTCTTCGTCGTGGTCCCTTGGCTCCATCATAACCGGTGTATCTTCCTTCATGATTTCCTGTAGCCGTGCTACTATCATGGTTTCGCTTCGTGCAGATAGAACGGTATCTTCCTGTACAGCTGCCAACACCGCGCTGTCTTCATATGGATGAAGAAATACCTCTTCGGAACCCACTTTAATTGTTCTGTTTCTAAAGTCTAAATGGAAAACATGTACATTCATTACGTCCATTCCGAGAATCACGTCTTCTTCAATGTCAGCTACGATTACCGTATGCGTGAACTTTTCTTCGCCAATTCCCAATTGGATTTGCGTCTTTTGAGTTATTATATCTGTCATCTTTTTTTCTAACTCCTTGATTTTCTCGTCCATCGTTGTAATCTTATTCTCAATCTTCTCGTCCATCGTTGTTATCTTATTCTCGATTTTCTCGTCCATCGTTGACATTTTATTCTCGATTTTCTCGTCCATCGTTGACATCTTATTCTCGATTTTAGATTTTAGAGACGAAATTTCATTTTCAACGTCAGCGGCAATGTCGTTTTTCATTAATAAGATATCGGCAGATATATCGTTCTTCAAAGTAGAAGTCTTCTCGTCCATATTAACAGAAATATCGTTCTTCATCGCAGAAATCTTCTCGTCCATGTTCTCTTCCATGGCAGAAATCTTCTCGTCCATGTTAGCAGAAATATTAGCAGAAATTGAGGAGATTAAGGTGGAAGCCTCGCCATTAAATAAAACTGTTTCTGGATCAAAGCCGTCAGTTTCCAGTTCCACTTTAAATCTTTCTACTAATTCACTTTTCTTACCGTACGTTTCCAACTGACGATCTTCCAATTCTGCTCTCAATTCCGCTACTTTTAGTTCACATAGTCTCTTGGCCATTTTTACGTAGCAATGTATTTGTATTGCCCCACACCTGACACCAATGTAATGTTTTTCTTATTTATTTAAACAGTAAACGGGTGGGATAAATTTTAAACACACGGTATGACTACTTACTAATTTATTTAAACACTAAACTACTCACTAACACTTAATTTATATATCCTTAACTAATCACTTAAATTCAATTTATATGCACACAAACTTAATTATTCATTTATATTACTGTTCGCTATTTCGGTGTATTCCTGTTAATTTCTCCAGATCACTTTATCAACTCAACCAACTCTTTCTGGTCGGTCCCTTATATATTAGTGCCTTTTTCACTAGATAATTCTATATTGCGGCTTACTAAAAAACAATTGGCTTTCTGGCATTTTCTAGATAAGACTGGTCACAAAAAACAATGTCTAGATAAGATAGTCACAATCGTAAACAATTCTAAGAATCCCTGCACGTCCGCCATAATTTCAACTGACATACCTGGTTTAGACAGAGTCGGATTTAGGGACTATACCAATGTGCTGTTTCGTAACAATATGATACATATTTGGTTTATATTTCGACATTAACTATTGCTCAATGCCATATATTTAACCTTGACAATAAAACATAAATATTACGATTCTTTTGATAGAGCTTCGATTGCCAGTATGATACGTTTTATTTGTGTAAATGAGGTGACTCATTGTGAAAAATTTCTTTTTATACCTGTTTCAATCTGGCAACATATATGAGTTACTCTATATAATTTGAACCTTTTAAGGGACCCATTTATTTTCTATCATGAAAAGGTTTTTTTCACCACTACCTATTTGGAAGATAATGATTATCACACAAAAAATTGTTCTTCTCTTTCTGTGATTTATAGAGCCATAAAATGTACCTCGGAAAATTCCATGATAAAGCCGCTAGCCGCTTTTATCTTTTAGAAAAAAATCTCGGAAACAAACAAAATTGTTCTAAAACTTTTGTTCTCCCTTTTCAGGTGACTTCAAATTTTATAGAGGGTTTAATATTAAGCTTTATGATCTTCAAGCTTGACAAAATTATAGAAAAAATAATAATACAAAGGGCTTGTAGATGCCAGTATTCTAATATTTCAGGAATGAGAACGCACAGCTGAGTTTTGTAAATATCACAGTGATACAAGTAATTAGGGAAGCTTTAGCAATAAAAAGTGGCAGCAAATTTTATGAAAACAAGAAAAATGAATTACCAAATATAATTTATATGATAATCTTTTCAATCTCTAGATTGAAATTCCAAGGCGATTAAATATGCGCAAACTTTTCGTTGTTGGATTAAATTAGAAATTGTTATTTACTGGGATCATTTCTGTTGCTTAGGTGACAAGGAATAGGGAATCCATTTGGCCCAAATCAAGGGAAATAGCTGGTATAATAAATGAATAATAATTCAACCTATTTACATGGAAAACGAAATGAAGTGAATAACATTCAGTCGGGTAGGTGGGCTTGCAATTAGGATCGTTTATTCGTAGTTATGGAGTGGGATTCCATTTCTACAGTAATCTTTTAAGAAAACGGATATAATAGAAAATTTCTGAAGTTATTTTATTATTTGGAATGGCGGGTGGATTGGAGGATCCATTCATTTTTCTATCATAACAGAGACTTTGCAATTTAGATTTCTATCTGTTTCGTCACTTTAATTCAGTAGGAGTAAATAGCAGAATTTTTCAAGTAGAGCACATCATGAAAATTTCTTCTTCAACTTTCACTCTGTATGATTTACTGAAATATCGATTGGAAGAAATTAAATGAATTTAGCTATTTAGGTACGTATTTGTGCTATCGAATGGCATGGTATTAAAACTCACATCATTTGTGGTTTTCGCATAATAGTCATTCAAATGTCAAAAAAAAATCGGAATTTTGGATCCAAAAATCCTGGTTTAAGGGATTTTCTGTATAATTGAGTTATATTTCGTGAAATTTGAACTCTTCATAATTTGGATGATGATGATTTATTTTTTAAGATAACTGCTAAATTGAATCTCGGCACAACATAATTAGGCCAATAAAATTTTAATACCTTTATTCGGTCCTAAATGCGTATAATTTATGTTTGCACCATCTCGAGAGGTTAGCTTAACTTTTGATAGCTGGTAGCTGAAAAACGGTGCGTTGAATGGATAATATCATTCCATTCAATAACACAGAGGACTAAATTCTGCGTCGAATGACATCTAAAAATATCAAAATCAAATTAAGTTCAGTGGTATGGTCGAAATCGAATGTTAAACATGAAGAAAATTTTGTAGTTTGATGCAAACTTACATTTTGCGGAATTCCAAGACGACATATCTTAAAAACAGATACTCCTATTGAAAAAATATATGGAATAGACTTTGTGGAGCACAAAATGTTACGTTGTTTAGAAACAGAAGAAATTATCCGAACTCTAACTATCCGGATCGCCAATTATCCGGATCGCCAATTATCAGGATCGCCAATTATCCGGATCGAATTAGACTCCGAAAAGCACGCTCAGATTAAGTCCGTTCAAATCAGATGCACGCAAAACATAAACAGTGGTAAGGAGAGGCACATTATGACCTCTGAGTCATCAGTCTCCCGCGCATGGTCGTGTTTGCCGCTGCCAATCAGACTGAGCTAGTGCATCGGAGATTTTGTGACAGTTGATCGTCAAGCTAGGCCATTTTGCCGTACGTTTTGATCAAAAACTAACACAAATTCATGTAAGTTTTTTTAATACATTACATTCACTTGTCCAAATGTTCAATTTTTCTTGATTTTTCCAATAATCCGGATATCTGATTACAAAGATCGGGTTCGGTCCCAAATTTTACAACAAGGAAAATTTTTCAACAATTCTCTTCAAATATGTGGACTACGTTAAGAAATACTGCAATCCTGCCAGTATAGTTGCGAATTTGAAATACCGTGTTTATTATCTTCGACCGTTGTTAACTTTACCCAGTGAGGAACCATTTATGATCCGTAAATAGCATAGTTGTAAATCAAGACCAAGTACACAGTCCGACCCTACGCAGGGACGTCTCTAAAAATATGAGCAAAGTAGAAAACAATTGCTTCTTGACAAGGATTTTATGGGTTTACAAACAAAAACGACTCATATAATTATTACATTATAATTATACACAACTATATTAGGGTAAAAGAAAAATTATTTCATTATTATAATATGATGTAATAATTTTTTTATAATGATACATTTATTCATTCAGTGAAACATACATAGAAAAATATTAGATTTACGCTGGACATGTCAACAAAACAAAAGTACATAATATACATAAATATATATCTACGTATACACAAAAATAGACACAGTATACGAGAAGAGTCAGTAAAGTAAAAAGTCATCTACATCATAAACAACCTTCTCAATCAGAAACTGTTTAACTGACTTCTTGAAAATGATATATACATACATACATATATATATATATATATATATATATATATATATATATATATATATATATATATATATATATATATATATATATATATATATATACATATATATATATATATATATATATATATATATATACATATATATATATATATATATATATATATATAAATTTTAATTTTTTTATTATAATATTTATAATTTCCTTATAGATTAAATACTTTATTTATTTATGTTTGTATTTTTTTATGTATTTGGCTAGCTCAGTTAATTAATTATTATTCGGGAGCATGAGACTCGTTCTACCCTTTGAGTTCAGGCTTTGATTGAGATATCCTGTTTAATTAAATAAAATGAAACACATTGATTCTAAATAATTTAATTTTTTGAGAGAAATTTTATTTCAATATATATAATACATACGCCTATGGCATTATTAAACCACAGTCATAAATTATACCATCTAACATTCTATGCGCATGCTCAAATAAAAACGGAATGATGCGAATGAAACCGAACGTTTATGTTAGACGCTTACCAATTGGTATTTGTATTATATACATAAAACTCGTTTTCTTTATAAGAACGGTGATGGAAAGTATGATAAAAGAATTTATGTGTGAAACTTATATATACAGATTATTAAATGTTCAGAAGAAATGGGCTACAAACTATACATACTTTTGGAAATATTATAGCTCTACATAAAATTGCAAATAGAGTTCTATTCACTTTTATTGCATTTTATGAAGGTTTTGAAAAAACATATGATTGTGAATTTCACTTAACGAAGTCTGTTTTTTCTTTATTATATACTAATTTCAATAAAATAAGTCTTTTAACAATAGGTGGAATTCATGGTTAATGCTTTGATATTGCAATGTAAATTCTTGTTTTTCTACATGTGAAAACTTTGAAATAACATTTAAGTTTATAACATAAATCCTTGCATCTAATATATATATCTTGATTTCGTTATTTAATACTGTCAAAATTTTATAGTTCCAAATATTTACATATATCTATCACCATCTTATGATTAATTTCCTTTTTTGTTATTCTATAAAATTGATACCGAATTTTGACATATCATTAGATTTATGTCATCTTGTATTTATATTTTTAATTTGACTAATTCTTTATAACAAATATGAATATTATTTTTAGCTGATTCCTTAGTGACAAACAAATATCCATATTAGGCAGATTTAATGTTTTTTCCAGTACTTGTTAGGCGTCTTCATATTTTAAGAAAATTATTAAGATAATTTCTCTATATTTATTGTTACTCTTTTAATTATTATAAACAAATGATTGATTATAATATGACTTCATATGAATTTTAATTCTGATTGTGGTTTTTTAATGTGTTCTTTTATTAATATAGTTTCAATTTATTTTAAATACTAAACTAAACATTCTCAATCAGCTGATGTGCTTTAAGATATAAGATATGTGGTTCAATATATATATATATATATATATATATATATATATATATATATATATATATATATATTGTGGCGTTAATTTTACTACGTCTTCTTCTTTTGGGTGCCTATATAAATTTAGAAAAATAATTGTTTATATTTCTTGATAACTGAGACTTTATGAGACGTTGATACTTTTCATTCTACCCCTGTAGGTATTATATTTGAGCATGTGATTCCTCTCAAGGCGTACGGGTTATGGAGATTAGTAAAACTTTCGAACATAGACAAGTAAGTTTACTCTATGCCCTCAATTGTACTGTATAACTGTCCAATTAAAAACAAAACAAACTGTTAATTAAAACATCAATATAGAAAAACAAATAAATTTATTTACATAGATATTTGAAATAGAGATGATGAACGTATTAAAATAATCCAAAACAATTTAATAAATGGGAATTTTCCCATTATGAAACACTTATCTAGTGATAGTTCGTTACGTCAAACTTAACCTTGCAATTGTATTATATTGACTGTCCTTTGTTGTTGTTCGGATTAATATTATGGATTGAATTTAGGGTAAGTAAATTATGGATAAACTTACCAAGAGATAATATCTTTATTGTTTTCATTTTAGTTGTCCATCAGCAATTGACAATGTAAACCACTATGGCATTAGGCAATTCGCAGTGGATATGCGAATTCATATGCTAGGAAACTCTTCTTCCGGATAACAGGTTACAAACGAAATTATATTATTAAAAAATACTCTTCCATATGGATTTCTGATAATGATTTATGTCGTATAATGTTCAAATTATCTATTTTCTACGTCAACATAAACTTTGCTGTCACTTCTCGAAAGGTAAACAATCTTGACGATTCCTTTTTTATTATAGTTACCTCTGTTAATATACGTCATGGAAACAAATGACTGTGGAGCAAAAATGGTACACAGCTCCGTCTACCACGTTCAAATACCGACTGCCAGGACAAATTTGATTAACATAACCTCATTTATTACATATAAAAAATATGAATTTTCCTAAAAATTAATTTTAAACATATTAAAATTAAAGGTTACGATCTACTATATTACCCAAAGTATGTCCTTTTCCCCAAAATTGTTATTAGGTCCGAAATTTTATAAATAAATTTGAGTTTGACAGTTCTTGATATTGAATCTCAAATTTTAGTTTTTCTCATTAGATACACTTTTTCATCCTATATTACTGTTTATAGTGAAACACTTGACCACTGTTTAGTACTGCTTCCTTCTGGTGTCACATACTTTGTGTTGGATGCAAATATTTCAAAGAAATATTTCCTAGCTCATTTAACCTCTTCGATTTACAATAAATTACATTGTTTCAATACTAAATGAAAGTTTCAGTCATTTTTGCTTTAATATTTTCTAACAAGAGTAATTAGGATAGTCCATACATAATTTAACCTATCTTGTTAGTAAATAGATTAATTATAATACACACGTTATTATATGACTACCTAGTACGATGAATTTCATCCCTATGGATTACTTATAACAATTTAGACTCTAATATTTTATCATACTGAAAGAATACATTATAAACTTGAATATTATTGACAATAATTTATCTTTCTCTATGTGAGATCTAATATTAAGAACATTGTTTTTAAACTATAACAGAATTGAAGTTTATTTGAATGTGTCATTAAATAATATTGTTAAGGAGTAATACGGTTTGTCTTACTTATGGACAGTTTATACTGTTCCAATATATATATATATATATATATATATATATATATTTATATATATTATAATATATATATATATATATATATATATATATATATATATATGTATATATATTATAACAGATAAGAAGTCAATGGGAGCACGATGTGCCATAACCTTGAAATAAATGTGTTCACTAGTTTCATTATAAAAAAAAAACAAAGTACAAGTTGAAGGAGAGGTAATTTTAATTTAACTGTTTTAGACAGTATTAAGTAAGATCTCTTAAGCTCATATGTATACAATTTCTTTAATGACAAAATGGATATTTGTACTCAGTTGAAAAATATTTCAAAAGTATGTGATGGAAAATCAAGCTTCATTCACACCAAACAAACCAATGATAAGAAATGAAAGGGTACAAGAGAACTTTCAGTTAGGTATAAAAGCATTCGAAATGTTTTTAATACTTTTACAGTTTCGCGCTTATTAGAACAATATTTTTAATGAACATTGTAATACGCTTCTTTTATGAGAATAACAGAAACGTTTGTTTGATTATATTAATATAGACAAACACCAACCAATAGTCACACCCACCAAAGAAGCAGAAAGCTAAAAGAATAATTTATAGAATTATGTGAAAATGGTTATAATTTTTGAAAGTCTGACAGTAAATGACAGTTATTAAAATAGAAATGTATACAAACAACCCTTTAAAATTAAGTTGTTATGTGAGGATGGGAGTTTTGTTGAAAAAGAGAATCGAGGGACTTGACATATTTTTGACGGTTAAGAAAATAAAAATTTTTGAGAAGATAAAAAAGATATATTAAGGCAGTTGAGACTTTGGAAATGTTGAAAAGTTGATTGCATTGGATTTAACTGACTAATATAAGGAGTGATAATTTAAAATTAAAACATTGTAATTGACAATTCAAATGGATATTTTGGAATAATCGAAGAAATTTATATACATGTGGAGCACGTTTATAAGAATAGGAAGACCAAAGAGATTAACTTTAAAAGGTCTGGTTAATTGTTATCAAAATTCTCAAATAGTTTATATTGCAGAAGTTTTCTTTTTATCATAAGACATTAAATGTTTTTGTAGATCTGAAATTATTATATTTTCTTATAAGGTAGTCTTAACATAGAAAAGGAAAATCCAGAAACAAAGATCTTTGTTTGGGAATACTAAGAAGCAGTTCCTGTATTTATAGTTTGGAAGGTAAGAGATTTTATTATAATTGCGAATAAATTTAAAAAAAATATATATATATATATAATTTATTAGTTCTATTTAAAAAAAATTATATACAGGGTGTTTCTTAAATAGAGAATGGAGTTTGAATTTAATCTTAATATTGCATCAATTGTTAAAAGCTTTATCAATGTTTCAATATATTATTAAAATTCGAATCAGCTCAAATTTGCTATCATAAGAAAAAAGGAAAAATTAATAAAAGGAGATATAGATCAATACTACAGTTCTTTCAAGAATCGACTCCCTGTAGATAGATCATCTTGTACAGAGCCGGAGCGGATATATTTACAATTATTTGGGACAATTCCAACAATTTCTAAATAGTATTTTTGAATTTTACTTACCTTTTAAATGATAGGTTGGCGCCCAGAAATTGAATAAACTATGATAACAAGTTTTATTAGTCTGAATCTAAATCTTATAAAAGGTTGTTTTTTATACTTACAATAATAAAGTATTACAATATATATAGACACATAATATGTAACAATAATAACAAATATTTGCGTTATAAAACATCGTCACTATCAACAAACAGGTCACTATTATCGCTGTCTTAGTCCAAATTATTTATAAATTGTTGTACATTCGGAGACACATATGAATCTTCCACTTCAACTACGTGTGCTATGCAATTTTTCCATAAAATACTGTCTATATTTTCCACCTCATTTATAATTAAATCTACTACAGCAGAACTTGGAGCTGTATTTTTACGCCGAATTCCCTGTTTTAAAGTACTCCAGATAAGTTCAATGGGATTTAATACACAGTAGTAGGGCGGAAGACGCAGTACCGTATGTCCTTTTGCTTGTGCCATTGTGTCAATCCGATATTTTGTAGGAATGTTCAGGTCTTTTATAATGGTTGGAAGATCTTTTTTGGTGCATTTTGATTTAGGTATCTTTATATCATTTTCAGCCATATATTGTAGGAGTTCTGCTTTTTTCGTGCTTGTGGTGGGTTTCTTGTTAATTTGTTTTGAATGATAACTGGCGTTGTCCATCACAATGACAGAATTATCGGGCAAATTAGGCAACAGTTGTTCTTGAAACCAAGTCTCAAAAAGTGGTGAATTCATATCTTCGTGATAGTCGGCTGAACAATTTTTTATATTTTTTTCGGATAACAACAACGCATTGGACACCCATCCATCGCTGCCACCGGCTTGTAAAACTATTATTCTTTTTCCCCTAGACGGAGGGGCCTCTAGACAACAACTTTTTGTGCCATCAGTCCATCCTTTCTGTATAACGTCATGGCTATCGTACCATATTTCATCCAACCAAACTATGTATCGACCTTCTTGGCGAAATCTTCTTATTTCTGTAACGTACTCCGAAGGCAATATTTTTAATCGTCCACTTTCCATGATGCTCATCCTTCCGTTGAGGGTTTTGCACTCAAAACCTATGGTTTTCAAATATTTCCGAAACCATTGTTCCGAATAGGTTACTTCAATTCCCGAAACTTTCAGTCTTTCCAAAATCTTAGACGTTGTTGGCATCCTATTTTCTTTGTAAAAATAGTAAATTTGTTTTTTTATTTAAGTTCCCGCCGCTTCATCGATTCTAGAAAATTTTTTCATTTCTCGTTTCTGTCTCTCCCTTGTTTATAATGTCCCTTACCGTAAATACAGGGACTTTTGTTAATTCCCTTGTCACGGTGAAAGAAGTTTAACACCCTTTTTCAATTAGAGTTTGGTAAACATTTTTTATTATCGTTTTTGCGTCACTTGCCAAATGTTTTCTTTTAACCTTCCTGTCGTCCGAAACATCATCTTCAGTATCACTGTTGTCACTAATTTCAATCACTTCATTCTCTATTTCCATTTCATTCGACACAATGTTTTCCCATGGACGAAACACTGCCATTTTATTTGCACAATGCACAACGATGAAAAGTCACAGACTGATAGACTGCGCCCTT
Source organism: Galeruca laticollis (assembly GCA_963921935.1). Taxonomy (NCBI): domain Eukaryota; kingdom Metazoa; phylum Arthropoda; class Insecta; order Coleoptera; family Chrysomelidae; genus Galeruca; species Galeruca laticollis. The sequence goes on from OY998180.1 coordinate 76,782,779, forward strand.
GCTTTACTTGGTTGGTGATTACTCCGACCCTGTTAGGACGCAGGTATAAAGGATAATGTCTAATTTATGAGAAGGAAGTATCTGTGGTCTTTATTCATTCTTGTTGTATTTAACATTTACACAATGCTCCCTGTCATAAACACGGTATTTCAAATTCGCAAATATACAATCATCGTTTTTGGGGGTTACCCTGATGCGGCATCAGTAAAGAGTACCAAATCTTCTGAGCGGCTTCGCCGTAAAAGCAAGTACTCTTCTGCAATTGTGGGGTTCACGGAAACTATGAATGCAACCATGCCGAAAGAGCAATTTCTCTCCAACGACAATAACAAAGAACGGAGCGTGAAAAATTGGAACACGTGTCACGGCTCGGCAGCATTTTACGTTCACTTCCCAGACAAGTCTCAACAGAGATACTTAATTTCTCACTGCTAGTGGCTAATCGTGCGACGGCCGTCACACTGCAGTAATCCTGTCCTGACACGGTCCTGTAATGTATGTCTCGACCTTAACACTACTAAATACGGCAGACAAAATTCTACGATCACTGCTCAGAAATTGGATAATGAGACACGCAGGACAACAGATAAGAGAATACCAGCAGGGCTTTAGGAAGGAGAGGACAACGATAGACACCATACGTCTGCTGGCACAAACAATAGAAAAATGCTATGAGCATAACATAGAATTACACCTACTTTTTATTGATTTTCGACTAGCCTTCGATGGCATTAAAAGAAACTGTTTACTAAATGGAATGAGGAAAATGAATATACCAGAGATCAGGATGACAAAGATGACTATGACTAATTCAACAGCGGAAGTGATGAAAAAGGAAGGAAACTCGGATATAATTGATATAGAAAGAGGAGTCATACAGGAATATAGATTATCAACAGTACTATTCAACATTGCACTGAAAGCATTGATAGGAAACACAGGAGTCAACAAAACAATCTCTCAAAGTACAACCCAGATAATAGGATCTGCAGACGACCTAGTACTGTTAACTTAGAAAAAAAAACCTACAAGCAGAAACCAGAGAACTGAGAATTAACCAAGAAAATACAAAATATTAGGTCAGCTCAAGAAGAAATATTGAGAACAGGACAGGAAAAGGTCAACATACTTTTCAAAAAAGTAGGAAGTATCAAACATTACTAAAAGACACTGTTTTGCGTTTTCCTCATTTGATGGAAAAGCAATATTGCGGAATGTCGTTTTCGCTTATATTGTACTGAGCTCTGAAGGACCAATCGCCTTAATGTGACGATAATAAATACTTTTACACGTCGATGAATTGAATGTTTTATTAAAATGATAACCGATGATTACATGCACCTTTACTATATATCTGTATAGTTTTACATTTTTTTTTATATTGCGTCACAAATAAGAATATCACAACCGCTTATTATATAATACAATTGATATCTTTTACTTTTCTATGATTAATTCATGACAAGATGTGTGTTATGTCTCTTTATGCTTTTTTTGTAACTTGACTAACAACGGTTTCTTTTATGATATGAAAAATTGAATAAATGTTGTTATGGATATTTTCATGTGTGGTTTGAAGTGGGTGATAATAAGGAACGTTATGTGAGAATGTAACCAATGGGAAAAAATAGAGATTTAAATGAAACTGTCATATGACAGCTGATACTCAGCCGACGCATGTAGTTTTGTGGAGAAAAGAAATTGTTATACAATTATCTGTGGTTTTTTATATGAAATGAAGTTTGAATGGTGTTATACAGGAAAAGTTGAAAATGAAAAGTCACAGGAGAATTTTGTAATTAAATCAAATTCGAACATATTGGGGGCGCGGGAAGAATGGATGAAAGGTGAGAGATGACTGATATCAGACATCAAATACTGATGTTAATGAAAGAATTAGATAGCGTGAGGAGTGTATAGGGCTCTGATACAGGATTATGATTGAAATTGAATAATTGTGAATAATTATATAAATGTATAGGGGTTGTAAAAATAACTTAATGTTAGTGTCAAAGTGGTATAAGGACTCTGGCGTCATGAATATAACGAATGAATGTTTAGGATTGATGTTAGAGTGTTGTAAGGACTCTAATATCATGAATATAAGAAATGATAAGTTTTTGATGTTAGAATGGTGTAAGGACTCTAACGTCATGAATGTGACGAATGAACAATAGGTCTAGATGTATGCTAGTTCTTGTTTTTTAAGGGTACGAAAGTTTGCAATGTACTCTAGAAATGGACTAGAGGTGTGAATGATAATAATGTAAGCAATATACTCTAGAAGTGGACTAGAGTTGTAAACGATAAGAATGTATGCAATATACTCTAGCAATGGACTAGAGTTGTAAACGATAAGAATGTATGCAATATACTCTAGAAATGGACTAGAGTTGTAAACGATAAGAATGTATGTAATATAAAAGGAAGGAGAGAGCGTAAGTGAGTGAGTACATGATTATGGTGTATGAGAGTAAGGGTTGGGTTATGTTTCATTGAGAAAGAGAGATGAAGTAATGAGAGAGATAGGAAAGGACCAAGCGGCAGGTCTTTCGGGCCTACTGAATCTATGTACCAGCGCAATTCGCCACTAGCAGAGGCTTACCCGGTCCGATTGGGGCCTAGCGACTTACGTCACGCCAAGCGTCGACTCTAGGTTAAAGCAATTGTGGTACCAGTTTGTTTAAGGAGTAACGGTTGCCAAATATCATACTAATATCTTAGTAACATAGTTATATCTTTCAAATAATTATCTCTAAAGTTTATCTTCAATCAAATTAAACTATTATTCCTAATTCCTATAAAACTTCTTAAATCTACTATATCTATTAAAATTTCACGTAACATAATTATTCACCATTCTAATTTCTTTTTCATACAATCCTTCATATTTCATCATCAAACTCTTCACTTTCTCTTCATATTCCTTATTTCCACTCATTAACTCCAATTCTACCATAATTCCATTCCTCTTTATATTCCATAACTTCCTATTATCCTCTTTAATTGCCAATACTTCCATATTTACCTCCTTAAATTCAATTATTTTACCATTTAATTCTATCTATCTATTCAAAATCAATTATTTCCTTATATTTCATCAATACATCAATAACTTTGTCTGTTTCTAACTTCTTCATCGACTATGCTTACATATCAACTTCTGTTTCATCCTTTAATTCAATCTTTTGTATCATATATTTGCTTAATTCCTATAAATGTAATTATTTCATCCTGTACATCTATTTTGTTGATTAATTTCATTTCTATTTTCTTTATCATTTCTTCTATCAAAGTTTCTAAAATCTCTTCTATTCTAACAATACTTGTTGTCATAAATTTTATCTCCATTTCCATATATTCGTTTTTTCATTTTTGTAACTTCTATTTTCATTTCCATAATTCATATCAACATGTCTATCATTTCTTCTATTATCAATCCATGTTTATATAATTTATATTTAAATATATTTTTAAATATTACTTGTTAATCATAAACCTTTTATTTACACATCGTTTTTATATCCCTTCCTTACCATGTACAATTCCTTTTCGTTTCTAGATTTCGTTCCTATAATCCTGTCATATAATTCAATTTTATTTTCTTTTCCTATACTTCGTCTTATTCTCTTCTCTTATTGTTTGACTCTCTATCGGTTTCCTAAATTCGATTAAATTTTCCACTATATCCTTTTTAAAATCATTGTGCCATATTCGTTTCCTAGATTTCTTTAAATTTTCCACTATGTTCTTTTTAAATTCATTGCCCCATATCTCATTATCTTCATCATATATTCCTGTTTCTGTACTTTCTTCCCAGAAATGCATTACAATTTGCATCTCAAATTCTTCCGTATCATTGAACTGATTTTTTATTATTTTCTTCTCCTCCCTAATCTCAATTCCTATTATTTCATTTCCAATTATATTAATAAAAACTCTAGGATCACTTATTTTCATATTTCTATCAAATTTCACTCTTATATCGATACTTTCTGTATAAATTAACCGTCCGGCATTTTGTTTTGTGGTTTGTTCTATTTCTTCCATAGTATCCTTCAGTTTCCTATTCATCTCCTCCAGTTCCTTATTAAACTGTTTACCCATTGTTTCATTCCGTTTAACGCATGTACCTGTTTTTTCTTCTATCCTTCCATTTAAATCATTAAATTTCTTATTCAAATTCTGTTCATATATTTGCATTACTCCTTCATTTGTTTGTCCTGGTACTTTAATGGACTGTATCTCTTCAATTAAATTCTCATTTTGTTTCTTCACTTCTACTTGAATTACTCCAGATAAATTTTCTTCTAGGCATCTTCCTAGTTCTTGAACTTCTTCTACCACCTGCTTGTTTGTATCTTCCCTGATTTTAATGCCAATTTCTTGAATTTCCATGCGCAAATTTTCCTTCTGGCCCTTCATATCCTCTTTCACCTTTTCAATTTTCTTTCTAAATTCATTATTTTCTTCCCTAATTTTCTTAATCTCCTTTAAATTTTTAATTTTTCCTTCTTCTATTTTCTTTTCCAGCCTGTCCATGTTTCCTGTGATATTGTTAATATCCCCCTTAATCTCCTCCCTCATTGTATACATATCTCCTCGCATATTCTTTTCCATACTATTCATATCTGCCCTATTTTCTTCAAATTTCCTATTCATATTCTCATTCATTTTCAAAAGAAATTGTTGCATCCAATGATCATTGCTATTTGTTCCTCCTTGGGGTTCCCGTCTACTATCCTCCTGTTCTTCCCTTTCTTCATCGGATCCACTTTCAACTCCTACCTGTTTACCATCTCTTAACGTCATTCTTCGTTCCATCGTAAATATTTAAATTTTTTTATAATAATGTCAATAAATTTTTAATATTTTTATAATTATATGCACAGTTTTAATCACCCCACGTTTTGGGTGACAATTATTATAATGTTAACGTCAACCTAATTATCAAGAAAAATTCTTAATTCGCCACACGTTGGGCCGCTAAATTATAATTTATTTAATGTTCTACTGTTTTTATAATTATGTATTATATGATTTTATTTGAAATTTTATCATTAGATGCTGTTGTTACAATCGTGGTAGTAACTACACTAATGTGAAAACACCTTTATCACTGAATATAACCTATTTGAAATTTTGACAGGAATTGTCAAATTATTATGCCCGGCTCAGATGAATATGAAATTTTATATTCTGAAAGATAAATTACTACAAAATCGACTTACTCGCTCTTACCTCAGGGAGGGTTCAAAGATTAAAAAAAATTGATAATTTAAAATTTTAAATTTATAAATTTCCAAAGAATATTCCAAAATTGTCAATTATACTATTGCAAATCTATAGTGACTGCTTGTTCAATATATTCTAAGACCATTAAATTATCTAATGACATCTACAATTTTTCTGTCACTGAAAATTAACTAAATGTCACTGATTATATCAAAAGTTTTATAGGATCCAAAATTTTTCAAATTCAATGAAATAGGAGTTGAATTAATGCCAAAGTGAGTTGGAATCAAAAATTATATATTATATACCATCAGATAACAAGTGAAAATGAATTATTATTCCCAAAATATAATAAAGAACAATAATCGTACTTTCTACGAACCTTAAAATTAAAAAAAACAACCTATATACTAGAAGAACAACCTAATTAACTACTTATTCTAAACGTTCAAATCGTCGAAAATTACACTTGACGTGTATAAATGTCAAATAACTATATGCGATAAAATTGTCTATTCAAAAAAATTTTCTCTTCTCTTCAGGTAAAATTTTATATATCTTTAACGTTAATTTTGTCAGTATTCAAAAATGTGATATAGATGCATCTATCTTAATTTTATTTAAAGGCCTGTTAATTCTTGAAAAATAATTTATAAAATCTGGACTGGACTCACCAACTAGGTATCAGGATCACTCGTTCTGATTCTAAGCACGTCTTTTAGAATCGCCGGAACCACTTTTCTAAATTTATAATTTAGAACCCGGAAAAATCACTAACACTATTTCAATATAATTATTTAAGGAATTATTCACGCACTGATCTTATCATGCTAATTATTATAATCTGATGCTATTTTAATATATCAATTACTATTATATTATTCAGCAAGTTTGAGAGAACTCATATTAGATGTTCTCTCGAGAGGAGTTCAAAATCAACTAACTAAACTTTTTCTATAAAATAATTCTCTTCTCCTTTGGTTACCAAAGAATTCCTTTTTTTAAAAAAAAATACAAATTTATGTTTTCATATAACAAAGAGAGATTTTCATTCTTTAATTCTAATTGTAATTTTGCTACCAGCGACATCTGTATTCTTTTTTTAAAATCTTTATAAAATCTATGTATCATTAAGTATCTTCTGCATTATTGTCATTCGAAATTGTAATGTCAAATTTCATTTGCATATTGAATCTTTTAAATTATTTATAATACATTGTATATCACTAGTATTACATCGAAATATGTACATTTTTCTTTATTTCAATGTTTTCTTTAGAATTTAGATAGAGTATATGTATTAAAATATATATATATATATATATATATATATATATATATATATATATATATATATATTAAACAGGTTAAAGAAAGTCGCCGTAGACTTGTTTTGCAACACATCGTGTAAAGTAGAAACGGTGAAGCTTTTCCATCACGTGACCTAGTTAACGATATTATTCAACACATACTATGTTGGTACTGTCTTCTTTTAATAACAGAAAAAGAGCGAAATTCAATACAAGCGTTTGTCGTATTGTTTTGATTAAGAAGCATACGGTTGATGTCGTATCAGTCACGTGATGGAAAAGACTCAGCGTTCCTACTGTATAGTTAAATTATGTAAATACAGTGAAGTTTTTTAACTAGATAGTTTCTTTCCACTGAATTTTAAAATTAATTTTTTTGAAGCTTTAGTTTAAATATAAAAAGAAGCGAGTAGTAAGGCGCTCATCAGTAATTAAGTTCAGTAAGTTCATTTAACAGGTTGTTTATAAATTCAAAAAAACTACTAAGGAGAGTTTAATTATGTTCAGATGGCAAGGTAGAGTTTTGGAGAACTTTTGGAATTTTATACAGGTGATGTAAGGACACGCAGTTACGAATTTTATGACAGAGTAACAAGATTTCCTACTTATATATAATGTATCTTAATTTATTTAATTTAATTTTAAATAAGTGCTAAGAATTTGACTATGCATAAATTTTATCTACTTGCAAAAGTTAGTATTTAAGCTGTAGTTCTGCGACGTGAAAAAACTTTAATAAAACCAATCCAAAATAGTATTCATCGTTTGAATGGATATAATAATAAAAAATGTAAAGGGGAAAATATAAACTTCAAAGTGTATAAATCTTAATAATAAAGTCAAAGTGTCGATATAGATATATTTCGAAAGATAGAAGAAAATCTGAATTTGAATTAAAAAAGTCGAACACAACTTTAAACGAGAGTGAAAAGTCTACTGATAAATAATAAGGGCAATAGAAGGAGCTGAAATAGAACAAGTCAATATAATCCAATATCTACGAATAATAATTATTGATGGGTAGGATCACAAGAATCTGATAAATATGGAAGTATAGAAAAAACAATGAATCTTTATGATGAGCAAAACATTCATAAATAGGAATGAAGTACCCCAGAAAACAATACTGAAACGAAGATATTTAATTCATCATATGAACAAATATGGTTGTGAAATATTAAGGTGTTAGATCAAACGCATAGGAGTAAAATACAGGCAGTTAAAAAAGAAATATGAAGAGATATCTAGAAATCCAATCAGTACTAGAATTTATACAAAATAGAAATGGTGAATAATATACAAAGAATAAAAAATGGGAAATCGAGAAAAGAATATGGATAATAAGAATAATGGGGACGACCAAGACTATATCAAATATATTAAGCAAAAAATTACAAACTTGGATACAAGGAAAAAGAATAGAATGTAGTGCTTGTGAATTGTGGAATATTAACCCAAATCCTGTTTCTACTCGACTGACGTCACATTCAATAATTATTGGAGAAGGGTATGCGCAATAATATCACATGTCACACACATCTTCTGTCCTTCAATTCATTATCTATTAACACTCCCGACGGCGGTCTATTAGAGACCCGATAAAATGCAATAAATGTTGGTATGTTTAAACTAGATCTGCTATCTTATGTACCTGTCAAGTACTTGCCCGTGTTGTGTATGTTTGAGAAATATTTTACGAAATGTTTTCATGTTTGTTTTTCTTCAGTTAACTCAGGTTTGTACTTCATACAATATTTTATTCTTCAGTTTTTATCAGTAGGTCATTTATATAGTATAATGGATCCTTACGAAAGGGAAATAACATATTTGCAACATTTGTACGACAATTTACCTTCTGATGAGGGTTCAATTTATGACACCGATTATTTCTAGGATGAGGTTAGCGATCATGAGACGAATTCTGAACAAGACGTGACAGAATATGAAGACGAAGAGGTAAGCCTGACTCACGGGATGGACAAACGATGGTACAAAATTCAAAAAAATTGCTGATTCCAGAATAGAAACCTGACTCTATCTTCAACAAAAAAGGGTACTGCAAAAAGAAAAACCTCGTTTTTTCAATTTTCTAAAGCTTGGCTTTGTATGTGTCACATAATATCAAGTTGTAGAGAATATGTTCAGCAGCGGTCCTGAGTACTGTCCTGAGTACTGTCAATTCGCGTCAATGCAGTTTCTGCAATGGCGCTGTAATTTTATGTTTTCTATTAAAATTTTATTTTTTCTTCTTTAATCCTTCTATATGTCGAATAATTTGGGGTGTAAATTTGATATATTTATGTTGGTCCTAATAGACCAGCGTCATGTATGGATGTTAGTCTGGCTGAGGTCGTCCATCGGTGTGTTAACTCTATACATATTTTTCTCGCATCACAATTTTTCTTTTAAGACTATTTTATATTTGTTGATACTTTTTAGAATATAAAGTATTCAAAAATTCAATAAATTTCGTTCGAATTCATATTTTCTTTAATGAATCACAATACAAAACAATATTTCATTCTAACGATCTAGACCAAATTTTTATTATAAAGATTCCCCAAACTTTTTCTTAGAATATAAATATTTACTTTGAAGTAGATAATGACTATTTGAACAGAAATCCATAAATGAATTTAGTAATAAAATTGAAAACAAAAATTTTTGTTTTAAACTTTTATTAGCTACACAACTTTTCCGATACATTTTTTGCTAGGAATCTATAAAGTAAACATAGAAACATAAACCTTTGGTTAGTTATTATACTTTAAAAGCTTTTCGCCATTAGAGTTTGCGAACGACACAAAGTAGTCCTTAATTTCGGGCAGCGATGGAGCCCAGTTGGTATAACCGTGAAACAGACCTTTTACTCAAAGGCAATTGTCAACTGAACATACAAAATAAATTAGACTTTTGGTTTGAATACATTAGTTTTCTGAATATTGAGAGGACTGTCGAAATTCCACACGGAAAACTTGTTTTATTGTTAGTGAAAGCGTTATGAAATCTTCAGAATCTGTGTAGAAATGGAATTAAACATGAACGATAATTCAACTGTCGCTGAACAATGAGATCAACAATGAATAATGATCCCAAATGCAAAGACAGTCAATGTTCACATTAATATTTTCACCTTACAGACTATTTGAATAAAATAATAGAAATCACCACTTTGGTAAATGATAAAAACATTCTTGAAAAAATTTATTAATAATTTAGTAGCAAAACCTTGTAAGAGATTGTATTTATATTTGTAAAATGCATTTAAAGACAGTAAATAATATACTTTAGTATCTAAAATTCGTGCTGAATTATAGGATAGAAAAAGTCGGGCATAAAATAACATACCCTATGAAATAAGAAAATTTCAATCATTCATTTAATTGAACATTCAGGGTTTTTGAATCTAAACTATGTTTGGTCGATTCCCTATAAAATGATTGAAGGATCGTGAACTGTCATCGCTCATTGTGTATTGTTACGAAACAGCACACTGGTATAGTACCTGAATCCGACTCTGTCTAAGCCATGTATAAGAGATAAAATTATGGCGGATGCGCAGAGATTCCTTAGAACTGTTTACGATTGTGACTATCTTATCTAGACATTGTTTTTGTGACCAGTCTTATCTAGAAAATGCCAAAGCCAATTGTTTTTGTGTAAGCCACAATCTAGAATTATCTAGTAAAAAGGGCACTAATACATAAAGGACCGACCAGGGAGAGTTTAGTTAGTTTATAATTTTACATCGTGAGATAAACAGTAAATAAGTGAATATAAATTAGTGAAGTATTTATATAAATTAGTTTAAGTGAATATACTATGTATATAATTAGTGAATAGTGTACTGAATGAATAAATTAAGTAGGTGAACCTACTGGTGTATGAATTTATCCCACCCGTAATGAAAACGTTTTAATAAATAAGAAGAACATTACATTGGTGTCAGGTGTGGGGTAATATAAATAAATTGCTACGTAAAAATGGCCAAGAGACTATGTGACTTGAAAGTGACTGAGTTAAGAGCAGAATTGGAAGATCGTGAGTTGGAAACGTGCGGTAAGAAAAGTGGATTGGTAGAAAGACTTAAAGTGGCACTGGAAAATGACGGCTTTGATCCAGAAACAGTTTTGTTTAATGACTCGGCTTCCACCTTAATCTCGTCAATGTCTGCTAATATTTCTGCTAACATGCATGAAAAGATTTCTGCCGTGGAAGAGAACATGGACGAGAAGATTTCTGCCATGGAAGAGAAACTTTCAACGAATGTGAAAAACGATATTTCTGATATGAAGAACGATATTTCTACTATGAAGAATGATATTTCGGCTAACATGGACGAGAAGAACGACATTTCTGCTAATATTGACGACAAGATTTCTGCTTTGAAGAACGATATATCTGCCGATATCTTATTAATGAAAAACGGCATTGCCGCGGAGGCTGAAAATGAAATTTCGTCTCTAAAATCTGAAATCGAGAATAAGATGTTAACGATGGACGAGAAAATCGAGAATAAAATGTCAACGATGGACGAGAAAATCGAGAATAAGATGTCAACGATGGACGAGAGAATCAAGGAGATAGAAACAAATATGACAGATATAAGAACCCAAGACACGCCAGCGGAAGGAAAGAAGACCGAGCAAACAAAACCTTGGAAGCCAGAAACACAACCCAAGACAGATGATATTGGCAGTTTTACCCGATTCAGGGCCCCAACGTTCGATTGAAAAATGTCGTGGACCAATTACATTAAACAGTTTGAAGCAGCCGCTAGAGTGAATAATTGGTCCGACAAGGAGAAAGCAGTGAACTTAACCATCGCGCTTCGGGGAGATGCCTTAGATATACTTTAGACGATACGTCTGGAAGAAACTGATAATTTCTATCAGCTGAAGAAGAGGTTGGACATGCGATATGGTCACGAACATTTGGAACATTTGTACAGATTCCAGCTGAAGAACCGAAGGCGGAAACGTGACGAAACCCTTCAAGAGTATGAAATGATATTGCCTGACAAGTTTGATTTGCTTATCCTTCAGCACCAGATAACATGATGGAATGTTTAGGCATCCAAGCCTTTATTGACGGCTTATGTGACCACGATATGGAGAAGACGCTTCGATTAGCCCATCCTAAGACATTGGTCGATGCATTGACTGCTGCTCATGAATATGAAGCAGCCACGATGGCTTCGGGTTGCAACAAAGGTGAGACCATTCACAGGAAGAAATTGACGATGACAGACTTGACCAGATCGTCAACTTGTTGAAAGGTATGGTAGACCAGGTATGGTAATTGTGGCGAGATAGAGCATGCACGCAGTTCGTGTAAGCGTCCTACGACTCCTGCAAACCAAGAATCTCTTAAATGCAAAGCAGCTACGAAGGGCTCGCGGTACAACAAAGGTAGGACCATGCAGAAAGAAGATGACGATGACAAACTTGACCAGATCATCAACTTGTTGAAAGGTACGGCAGACAAGAAACCGAAGAAGATCAAATTCCGGAAGTGTGGTGAGCTAGAGCACGTACGCAGTCCGTCTAAGTGCCCCAAGACTCCTGCAACCCAAGAACTCAGTCACAGGGGGAATCAGACAAGGGTGAACATCGAGCTGATGTGAATCACCGAAAAGCCGACTTTCTGCCTAGACGGTCGTGCCCAACAGACTGCTCCCACTGCAACAAGGTAGAATCTAGAGAAGCTGCAGTTTCAAGAACTACTGTTGTCAACGAGGAAAGGTCACCCACCAGGATCAGAGAAGGTCAAGAGAATGATCCTCACCTGAAGATGATCCGGCAATAGAAGGAAGAAAATCGGCGACCTACATGGCAAGAAGTGTCAAGATTTTCACCGGTACTCAAGGCATATTGGGCTCAGTGGGACTCCCTTGTCCTGGAAGAAGGGCTGTTGACAAGAGTCCTTGAAAACGATTATGGTTCCGAGATGAGAAGACAGCTAGTTATCCCGAGAACAAGAGTCTCTGAAGTACTACAGAAGTTACACGACAGTCCACCGGGACGTCATCTGGGAGTGAAGAAAACCCTTCAGCTAGTACGTGAAAGGTTTTATTGGATGAACAGCTCCGACGATGTGAAGGACTGGTGTACGAAATGTACGACTTGTGCTACGAGTAATGGACCACATCGCAGTAGAAAGGCAGCTAGGAAACAGTATAATGTTGGAAGCCCTTTCGAAAGAATTGCTTTAGACATCGCTGGACCGTTTCCGACGACGAAAACTGGTGGTAAATACATCCTGGTTATAATGGACTATTTTACGAAGTGAGAGGCCACAACTGTCGCGGATGTATTGGTGAAAGAATTTATCAGCCGATATGGAGTGCCCTTGGAAGTTCACAGTGATCAGTGAAGAAATTTCGAAAGCCATCTATTCCAGGAGATTTGCGACAAGCTGGGAATGAAGAAGACCAGGACAACAGCATTACATCCACAGTCAGGTGGAATGGTCGAGAGAATGAACAGGACTATTGGGAAATACCTATCCAAAGTGGTTTCCAGCCATCAGAGAGATTGGGACCAGTATATTTCTCAATTTGCATTGGCTTATCGATCTGCCGTGAATGAGTCCACGGGTGAAACACCTGCAAAAATCCTGTTTGGACGTGAAATGAGGCTCTCTTGTGACCTGGAATTTGGATGTCGGCCTGGAGAAGATCTAGCAGGAGAAGACTACGTGATCCAATTGAGAAGAAGACTGGACGATATTCATGAATTAGTTCGAACAAATCTTCAAGTTGCCAGCGACAGAATGAGAAGTCGCTACGACACGCAGGCCACAGTAGGCGGTTTTAAAGAAGGGGACAAAGTATGACTACACATGCCGACGAGGAGAAAAGGATTTTCTCCAAAATTACAAAAATCTTGAGAAGGTCCATACATAATCAAGAAAAGAATCAATTATGTTATATATCGCATAAGCAAGATCCCCAACGGAAAACCAAAAGTAGTTCACCAAAACCGACTAGCGCCATTCGAAGGAGACCATGACCTATAGAAAGGAGTAAACCATATTCGACATGTGTCTGACCCTACCTTCGATGAATTTATGGGCGCGTATGGAGGTACCGGGAAAGCTAGATATGGAGTCACTTCGGAACAACAACAAGATTTGATCACTCTCCCGGAAGATTATTCACTGGCATACAACATCCCCGCCCGTATCAAGAACGGACGAGGGTTGGCAACCGTCTTTCGAAAGAAGTTCGGGCAATTAGAAAAACTTGAAGACCAGATTTCAGCCCCTGGCAAGACACTGAAACTGAAACATAATTCGCGGTACGTCTTCTACGTGGTAACTAAAAATGAATTTAAAGATCGATCTACCTACCGCGATGTGTGGGAAGCACTTCGAAACCTCCGAGACCATGTGTTGGAATCCAACGTGAAGAAACTGGCTATGCTTAAGATAGCGAGTAACCAGTTGGATTGACGAATCATCAGGAACATGGTAGAGGTTATCTTCCAAGATACCGGTGTCCAGATATTAATTTGCACCTACAACCCCCGTTATCAGTATCCGATGAAGACGATGCCCTGCTATTTCCATAAGATCGTAAAGTGTATAAATGGGGCCAGTTGCCGAATCAAACATCCAGTCTCCGCTACACAAAAGTTCCAGGAGGAGCTACCATTTAAGGAGGGGGTAATGATTTCTTAGAACTGTTTACGATTGTGACTATCTTATCTAGATATTGTTTTTGTGACCAGTCTTATCTAGAAAATGCCAGAGCCAATTGTTTTTGTGTAAGCCGCAATCTAGAATTATCTAGTAAAAAAGGCACTAATATATAAAGGAACGACCAGGGAGAATTACGTTAGTTTATAATTTGATATCGTGAGATAAACAGTAAATAAGTGAATTAGTGGAGTGTTTATATAAATTAGTGTTACATATTACCGATACAAGATTCGTACAAAATAATTTTAAAAAAACATTTTTAAATGTTTGTAAATAACGGTTATCCCAAACGTGTACTAAATAAATTAATTTATGGTTCTAACTTTGATGATGGTCCTGTTGATAATGAAGCCTAGAGTTTCTTTTAAATATAAAAAGTTACATTATATTCCACATCTGACTAATAAAGCTGTCTCACATTTCAAATCTTTTAATAACTTAAAAATATCGAAATATAACGTAACTAGGATTGAAACAATTTTCACAAAAATGAAAGATAGAGACGAATTATTACGCAATAGTGATGTCATTTACTGTGTTCCCTGTTCAGTATGTCAGGGTTGTTATATAGGTTAAACTTCGCAGAGTCTAAAACAAAGGTTCGTACAGCACAGGTGTGACTGCCGTATAGGGAAGAATTCATGTGCTTTGGCATCACATGTTAAAAATATGAACCATACGTTTGATTACGATAGCGTTAAAATCCTTGAGTTTGAAAGCAATTATAGAGGTCAATTGTTTTTGGAGATGGTTGAGGTAAATAGCTGTAAAAAATTTAGATCTGACATTGATCAACTAAGTGTAATCTATTGCAATATTCATAAATGTATATAAGTATGTTTGAGCCTTTGTGGTGTTTGTGAAATAATTTTACTGGACTATACTACGTTCACTTTTGTATTTTTATATGTTTGTAATTAGTTGTTAATTCCAACTTCACTTTTTAATATCGCTTATAATAATGTATTTTTTGGTGTGGCAAGTCTTAGAAAGCTAGTTTGATGTGTAATTTGTACAGTTTAAAAATTAAATTACCAATGTGTTTGTTCTCTCCTGTTTCAACTGGTGGACTCCACGTCATATTTTAATTACTTACGATGTAAGTTACTTTTATTTTATAATCCTCATATTTCATCAATTGATGTTTGTAGCAATAACCTCCTGATGAAGTTGTAAAATGACAACGAAATATAGAGGCACTCTGAATAAAAGAGTTTGAATATTGATACAGGCCGATTACCCAATATTTACCTTTCTTATATATATATATATATATATATATATATATATATATATATATATATATATATATATATTTATATATTTATATATTTATATATTTATATATTTATATATATATATATATATATATATATATTTATATATATATATATATATATATATATATATATTTATATATATATATATATATATATATATATATATAGATAGAGAGAGAGAGAGAGAGACTCTTGATGATAATTCTATTCAGCTTAGAGATGTACTGAGGGAGTGTATTGACAATGATAATTTTACCAAAAATTGAAGGTAAAATTTTGACATAAATATCTATCCTTGTGAGACTTTATGCAATTATTATTGTATTTTCATACAAGATATATCTCAGACAAGTCTCACTGACTTACAGTAAGTTGTAATTAGCTCAATGTATAGAGCATCGATCAATGTACCAATTAACACTGCCTCCACCACTTTCCGTGTGAGTTTACTACAATGCGATATAAGTTACTATTCAAAATGGTCATGTATAAACTACTAACTCCTCCTAAATGAAAATATTTCTGGGTCTGTATTGACGATGTGCTACTTCGATTGATGGAACGAGCTTGTAATCTCAAATTATTCAATTTCATAATTTAAAGATGTCATCTATCAAGTTTTAAAGAGATATTTCATTGATCAAATCATTTATCATAAGATAATTGACAAGTTCGAACTGCAACGAAAGTACGTTTGTGAAAATTAAAGTGTATCAGAGTATAAAGTCAAAAACCAGGCTCCGATAATGCCTCCCCCGAGTATTCACGACTGAGCTATTTGAATTTGAAAGTGACTCACGTAATATTTCAAGCCTTCCATCTGGAAACTTTCACATTTGTCCGATAATTTCAAGCGTGATGGTTGCCCAAGGGAGAAATTTGTGGAAATATCCTTCAATGATAAACGGTATAGTACAGTTTTGAAATCAAAACTTGATGCATTCCACTCAATTTTAGTAAATATTATCTATGAGTAGTAGACTAGAATATACGAGTACGCCATATGGATGTACTATATTCTCACCATAATGATAAAATTTGCCAATTAGTAACTATAAGATGAACATAATTTTAGAAACTATCCTTCGTTCTATGTATCCTTGACATTTATCGTTGCTTTTACTTAATTCATTTCTTTTATTCAAGTCCTGTTCTTTGCATCTTTCTTTTCAATGATTTCACCCAAATGTAATTATGAATGAAACTTAAAGTTTCTATAGTATGATTAGAAAATTAAAATATTTGAAATAATTTTCTGTTCACTCGACTATAAGAAAAGTGGAAAAATGAACTTTATAAGATTATTTCTTTTTTGTTAACCTTTTCTTTTCTGGCTAGTGAGTGCTCCCAAGGCTATCGCACATGTTACGGTCGGGCCTTTAAATGTGATTTATGTGCATGTATTTGAATGGGTTCTTGGTAGAGGATACATAGTAGAGCGTAAGGAAATTATGCAATACAGACGATATCGCGAAAAGAAAACTTTACGAAGTATTGTAAACATGAAGATTATATGTTCGCCTACTTCTATTTGCAGATGTAAGCAAAAAACATGACTCAAGATTGTATGCTGAGTTGTTTTGGTTTTGAGATAAGAATGAATGGTGGAGTGCTTACTGTTTTATGTGGCCTCTTTTATTGCGAAGGATTGTTTTATTTTTTATGAATTTACCAGATGTTAAAATAGGAAGGCTCTTAGAAATAAATGTATTCTGAACTCACTATTTACCACCACTACACAACACTGACGCGCGTATCGATAACGAAGTTATCGTCTTCAGAAGCCGAAGTTAAACGGTAACCCTTAATGTAATTTAGTTATTAGAATATGAATTTAAGTCAAAAGTATATTTAAAAAACAATCTGTACCCATACTAATATGCAGCAATGAAAGGAATGGAGAAAATGTTACTTCATGTATACTTCAATTGTGAGCATGCGTGCGAATTCTCAAAAATCAAGTTTATTCATTATATTCCCAAGTTGAATTTATGTTAAAAGCATAATGCTATTCATAGCAATAGGAAAGATCAGCCTAAAAAGGCATCATTTATTGATACTGACAACAAACAGAGTCTACTGGTATTCAAAATTTGCGGAACTTGCACATATTTTAACATAATACACTATAGTGCCTTCTGAGAGACCAATATTTTGTTATAAAAGGGTATCTATCGAACAACGTCATTGGAATGTGGGGTACAAAAAAGCAGTGGACACATTATTAACACGTGTCTGTTAACACGACAGATCAGAATACGACACAATTGATATGCGGACACGTTTCTCTGATGCCATACAAGTGCTCTGTGCTAATGTTATCGCATGTTCAATTATATTCTGTAGGTACCTAGTTCATATTGCCCTGTACCTTTAGCACAATATTTTGTTGTTAATATATTATGACTAAAATACGTATAATAAATTGATGGAAATTCAGACGGTATATATATATATATATACATATATATATATATATATATATATATATATATATATATATATATATATATATATATATATATATATATAGTAGTCAAATTTATATATTGTTGCAAATGTTTGTTAAATTTATATTGTTGTAAATGTTTATTTATTATTTTATTTATTTCTTACCTTACTCTTACTATTTATTAACTTACTCTTTATTTATTCCTACCTCGGCTGCTCTCAATTGTTTTGTTTGAGGATGATAGCTCCTAAGTAGGGTTCATGGGCAAAACAAATTACTTGAGAAATCATCATTGCTTTATAATTATTTTAATGAAATTTATTTTTATTAGAAAATATTGATAATTGTTCAATAAAAATATAAAATAACACTTGACTATTCATTTAATATACTTTTAAAATTCAATTAATTAATAATAAATTGTGAGACGCCTATGGTGTGTTCCTTTTGCATAAGTACTTAACATTCAACCTTGAATACATATAAACACCTGCGCAGAGCAGACTTCCGCTGTACGCTTTCTACATTGAACACGTTACACGAAAATATTAAAATTTATTTGTTTGTGAAAAATGGAGGTGTGTTATCTTCATTTTCTATAGTGATAAATAAGAAATGGATGAATTACATATGAAACAATAATCTGTGAACTATGAAAGTGTTTTTAAAATTTCCTACAGACTACTATATACAAAAATACTCCATTGAAATAACAGGTGAGTCATAATAACTATACGATATTAATTAAATTTTCCTTTTTTTAATTCTTTATTGTTCATGTATGGCCTTTATACCATTTCAATTATTTATTAAAATGATCATTTTTGTTTAGTTTATTAATCTTTGGACCCAAAGAGATAAAATTCACTAACCTTTATTTGAGAATTCATTTTCTCAAAATGTCTACACTGTCACTTCACACTGGCGATGATTATCAAATTATTGATATTATGAGGAAAAACTTGTTCTGGTTCGGGTATATTTCTCTATAATTGTCTAATTATCGGTCCGGTTTCTGGATAAACATTAGTTTGTCGAATAATTGAAAATACTTGATTTTACCACTTTTTATATAAAATTGTTGAAAAGTTCGACATGGAGCTGTTCTTGTCTTCGCCTTCCTAGCCACTCTCAATTGTTTTTAAAATCAACAAACTTTCTTGAAGCGGAAATTCACTAACTATTAGATTTATAAATGTTTATAGCGTTTGATTGTCATTCTTCTAAGTCCGAAATCACTTCATTCCTTACAGAAACGTTCCGTAGTTTTATACGATTTTCATTCTATATTGTTAATTGTTCCTAAATATTTCCTTATTATTGTTAAACATTGTCCTTTTAATTATTTCAAATTTTCAAAGTCTTGTGATTGATTGTAACTTATTTTCTAATTATACAATTTTGGCAACATGCATAATTCTATATCACAAATGTAATTACTCCATTTTATTTTTATTGTCGTTCATTAATTTATTAAGCATAACATCTTGATAGTTTTCAAAAATTTTATTCTCTTATATCTGTTGGAACGCATGCAAACATAACACAACATTTTCGGTTCTTTGACATTTTCCTATTTAAGAAATAGATCTTTATAAATTATGTGTATTAGGTGTAAATTATTGAATCTTATATTACTGAGTTCACAATAATTGTTTTCTTTATTCAAGTTTAAATTGTTTTCATATTATATGATAGCTTTTGTTGATGTCTCAATTTATTATTCTGTCCTTCATTTACTATTAAATTTTGGCCATGTCTAAAGTTACGCATTGCGTTAAATTAATTGATTTGAGTTTCATTTATATTTTTGTTATCTCTGAGGTTACGTATTGCGTTGAGTTAAGTTATTTATTATATATATTATATATATATATATATATATATATATATATATATATACATATTCGTGTCTATGTTGGTTGTTGTCTGGAATATTCGAGATCTTCTAATATAACTGACACAAATATTGCGTTTGACAATCCTGTTGAATTCTGTTATATTTTCTCATGTTTAATTCAACACATTTGCTGCCAGGTTCCACAGCCTTTCTTGGTTGTACCGTACTGGGGACGGCTAATGAGCCAGAAACATGTATGTCTGCGGTTACCACTCTTTTTAGTAGCCCCCTTTTTCCGTTTGCGTGCAATACCCACTAATCTCTTTGTTGCTTGATATATATATATATACACTACTCCAAGAATTTAACGCACCACCAAAAAATAACCAAAAATTTAAAGTAAATTTTTGTCTAAACTGCTTGTCCGATTTGAATGAATTTTTTTTTGAATGACAGGTTGACACTTCCAGAGAGTTAGTGTACTACTGTATTTGCATACAAACTTATTTTTGCATAAATACGGGGTGTTGCAATGATAACCTGATTTTTTCATAAAATTTGTAACACCCTGTGGAGTTCAACAGTAACAATATCAACTTAAAATTAAAATCAAACTGTAGCTTCATCTTTTTGTAACATTTTGTTTTTTGATTTACTCTATTATCTTGGCCACGACAAGAGAAAATCAATTTTATAGCATAACATGTTTTTTATTAAAATTTATAATAATAAAAGTGAGTAGCAGGCTATGAAAAACAATAAGTTACAGTAAATTGTCATTAGCTAAATACAGGTGTCAAAAAGTATTTCATAGAAGTGTATTTTTAGTGTTAGCCCTTACGTTTTTTATAAAAACCTTTATTTTAATTAATATGCAACGTGAAACACGAAATCTTACTGGCGAAGAATGTGCTCAAGCATTAATATTGTTCGAGGAAGGCTGGAATTACCGAAGAATTGGTAGACGATTTAATGTATCCCATACAACCGTTTCACGAGTTATACAAAGATATGGAGACACTGGAAGTCATGGTCGTAGACCGGGACAAGGAAGGAATCGAATAACAACCCCTAATCAGGACCGTTTTTTAAGATTATCGGCATTAAGACAACGTTTTGTAACAGCCCGGACCCTTCAAACCCAGCTTCGAGATGCTACTGGTGTACAAATTTGTGGTGAAACAGCTCGTCAGCGACTACGAGAACACAATTTGAGACCTAGAATTGCTGCTCGGGGGCCAGCTCTAACTAGAGATCATCGAAGAGCGAGGCTGAATTTTGCCATGGAACATCGTAACTGGTTAGAAGCGGAATGGCAACAGGTATTATTTACGGATGAGTCAAGATTTTGTTTGTACAATAATGACAGGCGCATACGTGTATATCGACGCCATAACGAACGATATACTCAGTGTAATTTCTCAAATAACACATTATTTGGAGGAGGATCTGTGATGGTCTGGGGAGGTATTTCTTTGACTGGTCGCACAGAACTTGTGGTCATAAATAATGGAAGCCTTACAGCTAAAAGGTACATATTGGAGGTTTTAGACCAACATGTAATGCCATATGCGCCATATATAGGGCAAGGATTTATGTTGAGGCACGATAATGCCAGGCCTCATGTTGCTGGAGTTGTGAGGAATTATCTAGAGGAAGTTGGCATCGATATCATGGCATGGCCAGCTAGAAGCCCTGATTTAAATCCCATAGAGAATCTTTGGGAAACTCTTGGGAGGAGGTTACGAGAGGAATGGAACTTGAACACCTTGGAAGACGTGGGGAGGCGACTGATTGAAATATGGGAAGAAATTGACCAAAATGATATACGGTCGCTTATTTTAAGTATGGGCCGTCGGTGCCAAGCAGTTATTTCTGCCAGAGGCGGAAATACTCGCTACTGACTTTTGTTTACGTTTTGTTTCTTTGTTTTTCGTTGTTAAAGTTGAATAATAAATTTTAATAGAAAACATGTTATGCTATAAAATTGATTTTCTCTTGTTGTGGCCAAGATAATAGAGTAAATCAAAAAACAAAATGTTACAAAAAGATAAAGCTACAGTTTGATTTTAATTTTAAGTTGATATTGTTACTGTTGAACTCCACAAGGTGTTACAAATTTTATGAAAAAATCAGGTTGTCATTGCAACACCCCGTATTTTTACAAAAATAAGTTTGTATACAAATACAGTAGTACACTAACTCTCTGGAAGTGTCAACCTGTCATTCAAAAAAAAATTCATTCAAATCCGACAAGCAGTTTAGACAAAAATTTACTTTAAACTTTTGGTTATTTTTTGGTGGTGCGTTAAATTCTTGGAGTAGTGTATATATATATATATATATATATATATATATATACATAAAGTTTTTAAAATACATGTATGTTAACAACGTCGTTGTTGATTTAATAATTCTTTATTTTTCTTCTGGTTTCTATGAGACATCGCCGGACAACGAACAATTTGTTATTATCTTTGTTTTTTCCTCAGTTTTAGCTCGATCTACACTTGAACACGCACCGACAAATTTGACACTCAAACACCCCGTCTGACGGATTCTTGTTAGATATATTGAACTGTCATCTACGTTCTTTGCCATTAGAAAATGTTCGCTGAATTGATAACATCGAACATAACTCTCTCGATGCGGCCCGCTACGAGATGAAGAGCCGAATCGGTGGATTTCCCTGGAGTGTATGCATATTGATTTGGATGCAGTGGATTTTGTGTTATCACTACATCTCTTATGTATAGTTCGCATAGCTTCTCCAAGGTCTTCATTGGAAACGATGTAAGGCTAATGGGTCGATATGCTTTTGGGATGGAATGGTTCATTCTTCCTGGTTTTGGTATGAACACTTTACCTTCTCTCCAACTTTTGGAATATACCTCAGTGCCAGTGAGGATCTGAGGATTCTTATCAGGTGCGGCATTAGGTCATCCAGGCCCCACTGAAGTAGGGCTGGATAAATGCCGTCCGTTCCTGGGGATTTAAAGGGGGAGAATCCTGAGATGGCCCACCTCAGTCTGTCCGCGTCGACGATCTGTCGTGATATACGCCAGCCATTGTCCGTCGGGTAGTGATTCTCCTCATTCTCCCAGGCTGCCGTATTTGTCGTTCTGGAGTCAGGGAAGTGAGTTGACATTAATAGTTGAAGGCTTTCCTTTAGGTTGGCAGTTTTGTGCCATCCTCTCTGGTTAGTATACCGATATGACGGTGGGGATCATTTGAGGGGGCTTTTTGGAGTCTAACTGCTTGGGGAAAATCCTCGATTTCCTCGCAATAGATTCTCCATGCTTCTCTTTGTTTTAGACTAATGACTTTTCTATACTCCTTGAGGTGAGACTTATGAATTCAAATCCTCTTCGAGTCTGGTTCTTTTAGGCTTATCAAAAGATTTCCTCGCCGCTATCCTGAGCTGGTCAATGTCATTGCACCACCAGGGAGTGGAGGCTCCATCAAGATCGACCCGCCTGAGTGGGCATATCTAAGTTGTTATTTTAAACTCTTAAAATTTTGTTCTAGTTATTTAGTTTTAGATTTTTGGCAACAGGAAAACATGTTCAAATCCACTCGATTGTTCTCCTTGCTTTAATCGATGCGAATTTCAAGTTTACATGAATAGATGTAGGTAATTATGGAAGAAACCGGTCATCTTCATCCATTTGTTATGGTTGGTGATGAAGCATTTCCATTTAAACGTTATTTGATGAGACCTTTCAGTAGAAACAACTTGGCTGGGGAAGTTGAAAAAAAAATTATTACGGGCTTTTAGCATCTTAGCAGCGCAATGGAGAATTTTCAGAAAGCCAGTCGAAACGAGCCCAAACGTTACTGATAAAATTCTAATGGCAGCATATTGCCTTCATAATTTTCTTCGCATCTCATCGACAGAATATATGGAACATATTGATATCAATCGATATACTTATTACTGCCTATTCAGTTTATCCAAGGACACTATGCAATGGACGCTTTTGGTGTACGAAATTTATACAAAAACTCATTTCTAATACAGACGATGCAATGTGTCCCTCGCAGAGAGATGTTATTCGTAGGAGAGGGTTTAATAATTAGAAATATGTATGTACGCAAGACCGCTTTTCCTACATACTAAATGATATATTTAAATAAATTAAATTCAAAAATTGAACATATTATAAGAACCTAACATATAACACATTCAATATATGGAAGCCTCTCAAGCCTCTTGTCTTTTTTTTATCCCTATAATCAAAATTGCCAACATTGTACAAAAATTATATTTTCGTACATCTAGTGACGCGTACTGCGTCCTTCACCTCACACAGGTTCTTACCAACTGACGCGTCACTTTGGATACCTTCGATGCAAAGTTTTTGAAACAAATACTCGGGCGCCAGATTACTTTACGCGGTTTACTCCACGGCCCCTTGACCCTTAGCGTCAAGAGTTCCAGGTAGCCTCAGATGGAGGTTACGGAAAATTCCAGGGGTCTCGTTGAATTTAACACGTCTACAAAACTATAACCCTTAGTATGTTCAAGCGGTACCGAATCAGTTAAATATATACAGTATGCAAATGTGTTCAAGCCTTATGCTATTATGCACCATGCGAAATTTGCCGGTATTAAGGAATGTGAGCAATGACACCATAAGCCAGGTGTAAACAATCAAATGCAATTTTTATTAACAGCGGAAGCGGTATAAGCAGTTTGTAATTATACTATCTTCGCGGTAGGGATGGTCAATCGGGATAGGCGGGAAAATGCGACCAGGCCAGTATATAACAAAAAAAACTAATGAACATAAACTAGATTATCAATCAACTCGTGGCAACAGCCTCTGCTCTGCCCCGCAATCAGTTTTTAAATTTTCAAATTATCGGTTAAAATTATTCTAAAATTTTGGTTGGAAGATAGGACAGCGGTTACCTAAATACAAGCAAAATAAAACAACTGTGTCGAATAGATAAATATGAAACGGAATTATTATCGGCTGAGAGTGAAACAGCTGGTGGCAACAGCCTCTGATCCGCCCCACAATCAGTTTTAAATTTTCCAAATTTTCGGTCAGTTAAAACAATATATAATTTAGAACTAAAAAAAAATCAAAGCTAATTTAGAGAAAACGATGCCCGTTCCGAAAGGGACACAGGTTGGTAGAAACAGCCTCTGATCCGTCCCACAGTCGGTTTTCAATTTTTCAAATTGCCGGTCAGTTAAAACAATATATAATTTTGAACCAAAATAAATCAAAGGTAATTTAGAGGAAACGATGCCCGTTCCGAAAGGGAGACGGCTGGTGGCAACAGCCTCTGATCCATCCCAGAGTCGGTTTGAAATTTTTCAAATTGCCGGTCAGTTAAAACTATATATAATTTTGAACTAAAATAAATCAAAGGTAATTTAGAGAAAACGATGCCCGTTCCGAAAGGGACACAGGTTGGTAGAAACAGCCTCTGATCCGTCCCACAGTCGGTTTTCAATTTTTCAAATTGCCGGTCAGTTAAAGCAATATATAGTTTTGAACCAAAATAAATCAAAGGTAATTTAGAGGAAACGATGCCCGTTCCGAAAGGGAGACGGCTGGTGGCAACAGCCTCTGATCCGTCCCAGAGTCGGTTTGAAATTTTTCAAATTGCCGGTCAGTTAAAACTATATATAATTTTGAACTAAAATAAATCAAAGGTAATTTAGAGGAAACGATGATCGTTCCGAAAGGGACACAGGTTGGTGGCAACAGCCTCTGATCCGTCCCACAGTCGGTTTTCAATTTTTCAAATTGCCGGTCAGTTAAAACTATATATAATTTTGAACTAAAATAAATCAAAGGTAATTTAAAGGAAACGATGCCCGTTCCGAAAGGGAGACGGCTGGTGGCAACAGTCTCTGATCCGTCCCACAGTCGGTTTTCAGTTTTTCAATTTGCCGGTCAGTTACTACAGGTTACTACAAGAAATATTTCTACTATACTGGACGGCGTCTTCGGTAATTTAAATTTTGAAAAGCGGAATTTAATAAATTTTACATATTTCTTTAGATGGTAATTGATGGCTTTTGAATTACTAATGAAATAAAAACTTAAATTAATGAAACGGTACCAGAAATCAAAGTTGGAAAATAAGTAACGAGTTATATCCACTTATTAAAATTAAAAACCATCGAAAATGCTTAAAAAAATAACTCGTTACAATCTTATATTAATTTTTTATCCATTTTTGAACTTCCACTCCAGAGCAACACGCAATGACACTCTGGCGAAAATCTGGAACCTCCAGATATTGATAACACGCATTCTGACGTGTTTGAGCGTGTTATGGGCTTCTGACGACACATCACAATAATATGTACGGATCTACTTGGAATAATGTAGTAGATATTTTTATAACACGTGTTAATAACGTGTCCGTACTTTAATTATACATCTCCCCACCAGCATATCAAACCTCAATATCTAAGTAGATAGAAAATTTATTGGTCTTTTTGAATCGTTTACATGACATAAGGCAAGTCAAACATAGTATACTAAGTAAAAACGAGTTTCTAAGTAGTGATCTAAAAAAAATTTAATTAAAACATTAATGGTAAACAATAAAATTGCAAAATAACACACAGAATAAAATTGCCCCGAAAATTACTAGACTAATAAATTATTGTTAAAATTTATAGTAAAAAGAAATATACAGAAATACAGAATTTAGGTATTATTGTTCCAGCCAATAAATTCGTCTAGAGAGTAAAAACTTTTTTAAACTTTTCTTAAAGTTGTAAAAATGCCTTATTTCTTTGACTGAGTCTGGTAGCAAATTAAAAAAAATATCCTCCTGCATTGGATACTTTTTTAGTTAAAATCGATTGAATCTATTTAGGTGGATATCGCTTTTATTTCTCGTGTCACAATTATGGACTTCATTATTTATTTCAAACTTACTCTTATTAAGAAAAGTGTATGTTGATATTTTAAAAAGATAGACGCGTGTGCAGGTCACGTGTTATTCTTCTTATACGTATCTCTAAAAGATTCGTTGTAATCCAACTTAATAATTAGACGAATTAATCGCTTTTGAAGGATGAATATTCACCCAAATTCTGTTGTTCGGCCCCACACAACTATATTGCGGCCAATAGCAGAGTACATAAATGGTGACGTTGATAAAAATCTGATTTTATATTAATGAAAGCAAAGTAGAGTTTATTTAGTTTATTACAGAAAGAGTCAGTTTGATTTAAAGTTTAGTTTGGAATCTAATTCCATTCCAAGAAATGTAGTGTGTTCCACATCAAACTTACTGTCTAATGTGAAAGTTATGTTGTTGCCTTCTATAAGGGGAGATGTGAATTTGATAAAAATGGTTTTATTTTCATTGATAATGACGTGATTGTTTTGACACCAATGAATAAACTCAATCATGTTTATTTGTATTTTCCTAAGTAACCCCCCTAAACTATCAGCTACCATTACAACTGTGGTGTGTCTGCATATATAAAAACGCGTCCATTTGTTATAATTAAGGGTAGGTCATTTATGTAGAGGAGAAATAAAAGTGGTCCTAACATTCCACCCTGCGGAGTTCCAATAAAAATACTAGACTCATCAGACAACTCATCATCAATCTGCACTTTGAGTGTTCTGCCAGACATATATGAGTTAATCCTAGATTGAATTATATCTTTAATACCCATTGCGTCAAGTTTTATTGATAAGTCGGTGGGATTAATCCTGTCAAATGCACGGGTTAGGTCAAAAAACATTCCCACTAAATAGTTGCTCTGATCGATATTTTCATAGACATGTTATGTTGTACAAGGTCGATTGAAGCAGTTTCGATTGAATAATTCTGACGAAAACCATGTTGTTATTGTGTGATTATACCATTGTGGTCTAAATATTCAATTAATCATCTGTAAACAGCCGATTCAATAATTTTTGAGAAACAGATAAGTAAGTATACATATCATTCTGTAATTCTCGACACATTGAGAATAATCTTATTTAAATAAAGGAATGCTTTTATTTATTATCATTTTTTTTGGGAACTGGCCTTGAGTAAGAGTGTGGTGTTTATGTAGCAAGTACCCCTCGAATATAATTCTTAAGCCATCAAACCATTAATCTTTGGGAAACAGTTACCATTTATTCATTGGGATTAAATAATACCATTGTTTATCAAAACTCACTGGGATAATATATTTAACACTAAGTATACAAATTACTGACCATGGATAACTTACAATATAAACATTGCTACCATTAATATTATAGAGAAATGAACTCTATCTTTTATAAAGGAAATTCGATATATACATTGTTAAACCAAACATCAACACACGATGACCTTTCGTCTTACATTAAAATCTAATTAAATGTAATAGTGTCTTTTGGGATCGTCACAAGAGATAAGTTGATAATGTGAGATAGTTGGGCAGAGATTTCCTTCTTTTAGAGGAATGATGTTTTCCCGGCGCTACTAAGGAACAGCATTGTTAATTAGAACTCAACAGTCAATTTCATAGTGGGTATTCACTCCTAGGTCTCATGATTCAAAATCCAGTATTCTATCCACTGAGCCACCCACAACCGTTCTCTTCTCAGAGGGTTTCGAAAATCTCACGGTATATAATTTCTGATATTTCTCATTTGAATATGTCTTAATAATTCTAAACATTTTCACTAGAAATTTTCATACAGGGAAGAGAAACCAAAGTTGACTAACATCTTACATGTATTGAAACCATAAATTATAGTGCGACCAGAAAGTATCTGGAATTTTCTGATTTTTTTAATGCATACTAGCATTTTAATTTTTGATCGATTAAGAGAACTAATATCGTTGTAGGCTTTGACTGGTAGGATTTTGACTTATCTAAATGTCATTACACTCAATATAATAGTCGTTTTGCCAGTATTTGAAAACACGAAAATCAATTTAATGACGCAAGTAGAAAAAATACGTCTAGTTCAACAATTACATGAAAACGGAGGGATGTGAGACAATTTGTGCGTTTGACAGGACTAAGCAAGTCGATGGTTTACAATGTGCTGAAATGCATAAGAAATGGTATTGGTTTAGTAGAGCATGCCTAAGTTTCAGGAAGACCGCGTAAGTTGCCGGGGGACCTGATTTGAGGTCTTTGCTGTAAATGGGTCATGGAAATGCGCGACTGGGCTTTAGTGAACTGGCGAAGAGATTTAATAAGCGGAATACCTATTGCTTCAGAAACTATTCGCCAAACTTTCTTGCGCAGTGGTTACAGAGCAAAAATGTTTACATCTAAATAGTGTGTCTTAGCAAGTAAGACGGTAATTTGTTTTGTGGAAAATATTATAAATTTAAATAAAAGCATTATATTATTTCTTGATTTTATACTAATTCCAAATACATTCTGGTCGTACTATACTTTGAATCGTAATATGATTTTTTTTATTGAATTTAACGTGCTTGAGACAGCTATGATCATTAGCACAAGGTACAATAATTTACAATAGATTATAAATACATTATGTGGAAATAATTACAAACAATTTTACTCAGTAGGTTATAATATACTAAAATAAAATCTATATATGAATATATAAGAGACCCTACAACTTCCTAATCACAAGACGAATGAATTTAACGTTAATTTAACAAATACCAAAACTATTGAAAGTAGCAGTTACAAAAAAAAGATGTTAGTGCGGGCGCCAAGTAAATACTTCTGTACAAAGAATTCAGTTTCAGTTCCTGAAGATTTACTAAGAAAAGACTGAAAAACAAAGACGAGTTGACTCCGTTACTAAAATTAATTGATAACTATCGGAAATTTACCTAATTTACAAATTGATAACCTAACAATAATTTATAAAAAAAGAATATAAAAAGAACAAAATCAGGTTCCTGTGCATGAAAAAAATCACTTCAATGCCTAAAACATATAGGTCAGGTGACTCCTTCGATAGGAAATGTTCACAAAAATTTAACTTAATTTGTTACAAAAAATATAAAAGAATAGCAAAGTTCCGCATACTCATATTACTTCAATCGTACAGAGCGAAACCAGATAAAACATAATATATATTACCTAGATTTGAAATAAGAAGACCAGAAGGTATAAGAGAATTCGTATTAACTTAGAATTATCATTAGTACAGTGATGATTATTACATTTATTACACAAGGTTCAAATGAGAAGTGTAACTCTTGGGATCCTAAGCGCTATCCTTTAGTCAGTGTTTTCAATAAAAGTTAGAACATAACAATATTTAACCATCACTCAAATAAGTATTATTAAACCAAAGTTCGAAAATATGTTACGGTTACAACAAAATAAATATGTAGTTAATTAAAAAGAAACAAATTAATTTGTAGCAATAATAATAATATAACCCTTTTTCCTACGTCCTTCCATACCATCCCTTCAGTAGTCTTCTAGTGATCCCAGTGTCCCATTTCCATATATCCCAGGGTAAACGCCACAGTAGGTGTAAGCCTCCTATAGGCCAAAAGCAAGTGGTACTCAAGACCAAAATTAAAACCCTAAAAAAAGGTACAAGTACCCAGACCATACTTCTATTAAGCACCACCCTAGAAAACTAACTTACTAATACAACTATCAATGTACACCAAACCTGAACTAACCAAATTGACTATCTATACGAAAAGTATAAATGTAGAATTATATTTACTGTTGAACAACCCTATATGTTTGTAGCTATACAATTATAAACAATTGAGAGAAAACAAAAATGACCAATTATCCTAGTGTTTTTAAATGAAACTCAAGGTCTCTAGTTAATTCCACAATATAATACAAGTTATTGAAAATTCTAAAAAATTGACAATTGTTTCGATATTGATTTATCGAAACAATTGTCAATTTTTTAGAATTTTCAATAACTTGTATTATATTGTGGAATTAACTAGAGACCTTGAGTTTCCTTTAAAAACACTAATATGAGCATATTCCACGAAGTAAGGGTCGAGACAGTCAATTTGACCAATTATCCGATCATTATGTTAATTTTGTCCATTTCAAAATAGATATTATCACATCAATCTATTAACTAACACAAAAAAAGAAAAAAATAGCACGGTGTGAATACATTATTAATTAAATTGACTGTCTCGACCCTTACTTCGTGGAATATGCTCATATTAGTGTTTTTAAATGAAACACTAACATTATTAATTTATAAGATGTCCTAACGACAATTTCAATCGTTTAACTAATACTTAATTGCGAATACAAAGATAGTAAAGCCTCAAATCTAAATTGAAACGTACGCCTATTCCCAAAATAAATGATTATTAATGATACAAATTTATGTTAACATTGAAAATATAATGAAAAACCTGCTCTTGCTTTAGCAAGGTAGTACCAAAAAAAAACAACTAACTATAAAAACTTGCCGTATGGCTTAGGTAAAAGAAATTTACTTTGAAACAGAATAATTATGTATTTGAATAACAATTATTATAATTCACAAACTGGCGACAAATGAAAAGATTATAATAACTTAATTACCTCCTAATTAACGGCGAGGGTTTTTTCTTTTATTTCAGTTCCTAATATATACTATCTCCAAATTATCGGGAATAAATCCAACGGTTCGGTTTCTGAATTGACTTCAGTTCCTCGGGAATATCCAATGCAGACAGGAATATAAAATTTCAAAAGAGAACGCTAAACTTCTCAAAAAAACTACAATAATGGCGGTTCACTCGACTTCAAAATTTCCTATCCTCTCTTAACGAGACACGAGAGGCACACACGCCTATGGCCTTATTTCGTGATTTAAAATGTATGGAGCTGAATACGAACCCTAAGCTAGGCAGTACTAAAGACTTTTTCCACAATTTCAAACTCCACACAGCCTGCACAAACTAGGTCGGTGACACTTGCCGTTCTCTCCTCCTCGACGAACTCAAAATTTCCTCGTACCTCCTCGAGTTCCCTTCGGCCTTCTGTCATAGAAACAACTCAACAACCGATGTTCGACATCGAAAAATAAATTTGTCCTCTCCCTTCAATCAGATTTAATAACTAAAGCAAGAAAAATAGTGATTGAATATTCCGATATTAGATTGGAATCGTAAATAAATAATTATCTAGGGAATTTTTAATTCTCTCAACATTAAAATTCGAAAACCTTGCCAGTGGCGGATCCGCTTGCTGGTAACAAAAATTATATTATAAAAGTTATATGAAATTTCATTGAAAAAATATTACGTTACAAGGTTCTCTTCTTTAAGAAACTGGATGGCTATGGTGATTTGGTGTGTACTAGTAAGGATATCCTTAACGTCGGTTTTCATTCCAAGCTGCTGACGTCTTTCGGTGTAGTAGGAGCAGTTCACGAGAATGTGTTGAATGTCAAGTAGAGATTGGCAGTGTTGGCAGTTTGGCTGGGGGGAAGAAGTCATAAGGTGGCGATGAGTTAGTCTTCTTGCGACAAACTTCTCGTTCCTCAGTAGATCGGGGATATAAAACTGTTCATTATTCGGATGTATTTTCCTTAAGAACGTTGTAGAATGGTTCCAGTCGTTTAGCCATTTCTTCCGTATAAGTTTTTTCATAGCGAGTTTTAGGTTTCTAGAAATTTGCAGAGTTATAGATGTAGTGGTGGATGAGACAGCTTCTTTAGCAAGGCGATCGGCGTTTTCATTACCAGTTATACCAATGTGTGAGGGAATCCATATAATAGTGATAGTTACATCATGAGAAGTAAGGGTTTGATATGTGTCATGGATGCGTTGAACGAGGGGATGATTTGTGAATAAATTGTTGATGGATTGAATAGATGAGAGAGAGTCTGTACAAATAGCAACTTGTTAATGGGGAATTACGCAGAGATTGAAGGCTTGTAAAATGGCGAATAGTTCACCGGTGTGAACGCTACAAGAGGCTGGGATCCGGCTGTTTGCGTAGTGGTAACAGCACATCCGACACCAGTCTCGTTTTTTGAGGCGTCAGTGAAGAGGACCCGGTCGTATTTCTTCGACATTAGGATTTCTAAGAAGTTCGTGACTGGTTTCTTCCATGCTGAACATGGTGAGTGAGGTGTTACATCTTGGGAGTATTTTGGTCCAGGGTGTGTTATGTGGGACGAGGATAGGGTAAGGGATAATTGAGTGTCAGGTATTAATTTTTGAAGAAGGAGGGGAATTGTATGTATGCGCGAGTTGGGAGGTGGGGAGCTAAGAACGTGAGGTATTCTGGTTATTAAAGAGAAAACTGAATTAGAGGGGTTAGATGGAGTCGAGGCTGCATAAGAAAGGAGGAGACATTGACGTCTGAGCCAGAGTGGCGGTTCATTGGCTTAAAGGCACAGGCTCTCGGCTGGACTAGAGCGAAATACACCTAAGCAAAGTCGGACGGCAGTATTGTGTACAGAGTTTAGTGTTTTCCGAACGTTTTTGGACGCTGACATATATGCTATACTGCCATAATCTAGTTGATCTAGATGATATTCAAGAGTTTTAGGCACTATCCTCTAGTTTCTCGGATGTGGTGTTTCCAAGAAAGTCGGGAGTCGAACGTCACTCCCAGAATTTTGCAGTGCTCGACGACTGGAAGAGGGCGGTTGGTCACTAAAATTTCAGAGTGAGTGGATGGGGTTTTTCTGCCGAATCTTATGAGCTTTGATTTTGTAGCACAGAGGGAAAGGCCAAGTGAAGATATTCTACTATGTAATAGGTTCACAGCAGATTAGAGGAGTTTGCATGTAGTAGGAGTCGAGGCGCCGTGACAGTAGATACCAAGGTGGTCTGCACACGCAGCAGATATAACAGGGGCGGGAATATTGTTACATAAATGACTAATAGTTAGAATGAATAATGTAGTGCTGAGAATAGATCCCTGGGGCATGTTGGACGTGAGTTAATGATAGGCAGCCATTCACTGAGACCCTAAAGGATCTATTACTAAGAAAGTGTTTGATAAATGAGAAAATGTTACTATTGAGGCCATGAAATGAAAGTTTATCAATAATCGTCTGCTTTGGTAAGGTGTCAGATGCAGCTTCAATGTCAAAGACAGGGGCTAACACCTCTTGTTTACGATTTACAGCATCGGCAATGTGGGTTTGTAAGATTGCAAGTTTATCTCTTGTGGAACGGTGACGACGAAAACCGAATTGTTCTTTTGGAAAGATTTGGTGTTTTTCGATAAACCACATGAGTCGTCTGTTTATCATCTTTTCCATTAATTTGCGTGTAGTACATGTAAGAAAAATCGGTCTATAGGACTGTGGTAATGTAGATGGTTGTGACGGTTTTAGGACGGGAACGATAATGGATGTGTTCCATTGCGTGGGATATAATTGAGAAGACCAAATGGTGTTATAAATGTTTAAAAGTTTAGTGAGGCTATAGGTGGATGAATTTTTAAGAAAAATGTAAGGGATGTCGTCAGGACCAGCGCCAGAGTTCTTATATGAATATAAGGCAGTTGTTAGTTCAGTGAATGAAAAAGGTAAATTAATATCGTCAATATCTTATAGGTGAGGTAAAGTAAGTTTGAGGTAGGCAGATTCATAAGAAGTTCATAAATTTTTCATCAAATTTATCAGCAAAGATGTAAGAAATAGTTTGGCTTTTGCTGGAGGAAGTGCCATTATAAAAAAGATGGGGAATTTTGGTGTTAGTTTTGTGACCTTGGAATGTTTTTCCATGTTTGGGAAGGGAATTATAATCCAAGGTTATTACATAATTATGCGAGGAGTTTTTTTGCTCTGTTTGATTACACATTTGGCTTTTGCTTTAAGTCTTTTAAATTTAATTCGATTTTTGGGACTTTGTGTTTGCGGAAAAAGTTGAGGGCAGTTTTGGATTGTCGCACTGCTTGTTCGCATTGAGGGTACCACCAAGTAACGATTTTGTGACGGGGGATATGGGTGGTTTTGCTAATGTGGGTGAACGCTGTTGTAATGATGGCATTCGAGAAAAGCTTAATAGAATCATCAATATCATTGGTGGCAGGTAATTCACCCAGGAGAGATTCAGCCTCCCGAGAGAACTCCGGCCATTTCACATTCTGGAGGCGCCAATAACTTCTCACGTGAACTTGTTCATTTGAGTTGTCACTTATAATTATGGGGTAATGATTGCTATCACATAAATCATCAGCAGTTTGTCAGGTTAAGTTAGGGGCAGTTTTGGGATCACAAATGCTTAGATCAATGGCAGAAAAGGTACCAGAAGCGATATTTAAGTGGGTACACGATCCCGTATTGAGGAGGCATGAATTAGTACAATTTAGTATATTCTCAATAACTTTAGCTCGTCCAAATGTGCGTGAGGAACCCCACATACTGTTGTGGGCGTTGAAGTCACCCACAAGTATAAAGGGCTGGGGGAGATCGTAAACCAAGTCAAGTAGCTCTTCTTCATTTAGTTTGTGGTCGGGGGAATGTATATGGAGCAAATGGTTAATTTTTGGGGACAGAACGCTGTTATGGCAATGGCTTCAAGATTAGTAGTAAGGGGAAAATGAGTTGAGTAAAGATCTTTGGATACAAATATGGATACTCCACCACTGGCTCTGGAGCAGATAATTCGGATGTAATGATATCCTTCGAAGTTCTTTGGTGTAGGGATATTGGAAGACGTAAAATTAGTTTCCTGGAGACATAGGAAATCAGGGTGGTAGAGGGAAATAAGTTGTTGAAGACGTTCAAGGCGAGGATAGTATCAGTCGCAATTCCACTGAATTATCGTGAGTTTTTTAATAATATCAAAAGAGGTCGGTATTGTCACAATTGGAGTCACTATCATTAAAGCTAAAACATTTAAGGCTAGCAGATTCGATTGCATCGTTGGGATTCATGGTACATTGTATTTTCTTTGTTAGACGGGTAATGCAATTTTTGAGTGACCTATCGGAGATGGCATGATATATTTGACGATGATCTGCAAGTTTGAAGTAAATTGGTAAGCTTCAGCTAAGGGATCGTTGCTTCCGAAAGAATTTTCCAGAAATGCTATTAATTGTTCTGAAGTAATTGAGAAGGATGTAGGGTCTTTTTTCGTTAAATCTTCAATGATTGAGCGTGCAGAGGGGCTGATAGTTAATGTCTTAGACTCGTTTTTCTATAGACGAGATAATTATTGGCGGTGATTCGAGGCTAGAGTCAGTAGAATTAAGTCGTTTGAGACCAGAAATACTAGGAGTAGGTTGGTCTAAAGGAGGGAGTGTATTGGCGGAATGATTATCGGTGGAGGATATAGGGGCACGGGTAGTAAAGAAAGTAGGATCAGTGGAAGTAGGATCATTAGAAATATTATCGGTAGAATCGTTCTGGATAGGGGTAGTTCTGGAGAGGGAGAAAGTGTCAAGAGGATTTTGGCAGGTATCAGCAGTATGTCCAGATTATTTGCAGAGGAAATACTCCAATTTATCTGAGGTAACAAAGATCCGGAAAGCAGTATTTTCGAAATGAATTAAAAGTTTCTATTTCAAAGTTATATTTGTCTGGTATGACATAGATTGACCAACGAAAGCTTAGAATATGGGAATAATGTTCTTCAGGTGAGCCAGTACGAATATAGGTGATGGGTGATGCAAGTTGAAGTCCGAGTTCGTTTTTTAGTGCCTGTTCGTTGAGCAGATTAAGGATTGAGGGACATACGTTAGATATTAGTAATCTTTTAGAGGGGCTGATAAGTCTGCGTATGGGGACGATTTCCTCTTTAACGGTAACTGAAGAGTGATTTTTAAGGAGGTTATCAACGACTGAAGTAGTAGCGAGAAAGATGCAAATACGTTGATTAGATATACAATTTTACCTATTGCCTTGATGTAATCGATAGCTTGATTGAGTTATCATTTTATGTAGGTTTGAAGTGAATTTGTTATATCTAGATGGTCCAATAAATATTTCAGGCTTCAAAGTCGACAATGAATTAGCATATCATCAATTATACAAGAAATCGTTTTCTTGTTGTCAATCTTGCAAGCACCAGTCAACTCCATTTTTTTCAAAATAATATTTTTCCCATGATTCCGACTGTAGTTTGCACCGTGCAATTTAGATTTTTTAAGGGGGTAACTGTGTAGGTCAGAGAGGTGACGTTACGTATACAATATTATGGTAGAATGTGTCCCCATTGAAATCAAGGACAACGTTTTTCACCACTTACATCCGCAGTTATTTTGGGTGGGTACTTATCGTTGGGATACCGTGCATTGGAACATTTTCTTCATGATATAGAGAGAAGCTCTATTTTTAAATTCATTGTGAAATGTTACTAGTTACATAGTAGTTTGTTTCCTTGCCCTCTTACCAACCAATTCTCATGATTTATTTCCATACAACGTTTTGATGGCTCAACACGATATTTATAGAGAAACTGTCGTTCAAAGGATATTTGTCAAAGTGGGTGATTATAATGTATGCAATACCAATTAAACACTTTAAAGATATTCTTAAACTGAATGGAGTATCTAGTTACACACAATCTTGAAACGAAATTACGGGTAAATTTAAAATAAACTTCTTATGATATATGTAGTACGGAGATGCTCTGATTTTCTATTGAAATTCTTATAATAAAATCAGCGTATACTATTGGAAAAAGAAAGGCATACATTTTAAATTAGTGTTTATTAATACTTATTTATGAATTAAGGTAATTATGATGCAGACGGCATAGACATCAAGTAATGCCCGGGTATGGAAAACAATTACCTCTAATATATATATATATATATATATATATATATATAGATTATGCTGAAAAGTATCAACTACTACCTGAGTGTCAAACAGGGTTTCGGAAAACGCCAGCACTAAAATTATTAGGATACTAAGAATTATCTACAGTTCAGCCTCACTGTTCATTGAACAAGGTGGTCAAATCTCCGATAAAATTAAAATAACTAAAGGTGTCCTACAAGGAGATACCTTAAGCCCCTTGTTATTCTCTCTCTTTATCTCGGACTTGGAAATTTACTCCCAAAAGCATGGTACTAAAGGAGTAACTCTTGATAACAATGAAAATATCAATATGCTGCTGTACGCAGATGATATGGTCCTACTTGCAGAATCCCAAATAGAGCTGCAAAGAAACATAAAGATTTTAGAAGCCTATTGTGAAAAATTTAAACTGGAAGTAAACACAAGTAAAACTAAAATAGTGGTTTTCCGTAGAAGTGCTAATATGGGTCAACAGCCACAATTTAATTATAAAGATGTCACTATTGAGCTTTCGAATACCTATGAATACTCAGGAACAATTTTCACATTTAATGGAATATTTCTAAACAACCTAAAGCAACGAGAATAAAAAGCGAGACTCTCCCAAGGAGCAACACTGAGAAATATAAGCTCACCTGGTATATCATCTCTTAATTCAATAAAGACCCTGTATAACAATGTTGTACTACCTATCTTTTCATATGCAAGCAGTATTTGGGCGTTAAGATACTTAGAACTAACAGAAAAAATTCAGAGTAGTTTTCGGAAAAATCTTTTATTTCTGCAAACGCGTACAGCGGCCTGTATCATCAGAAGTGAGGTAGGTATCTGTAAAATAAGTTTCTTTATAATAAAGCAGCCGTTAGAGCTACTGCTCAGGATAAAGGATCAAACCCCTAGAAGATACACTCATAGAGCACTTCTCCGTTTAATCCACTTAAAGATCACTCTAATCTATGTCAAAAATATAACTGGATCGACAAATTATACCGCGGTATAGCGACGTACTGTGATTATGATCTAGATATAAATAGTGTTAACACAAGCCATATCAATAAACTGTTATCACAATACCTGCAGAAAAATGTTTATGAGGATTTAAATAAAATACGTCTCAGTCCATACTGTACATCGTATAAATACCTTTTACAAGATCGAAATGTACCAAGCAATTATCTACAAGGGGGTTCACCATTACATATTAAAAGGCTCGTCGCAAAACTCCGGACCGCTAATTCCGAAGTACTGTCTATATATTTAAATAATATGTCTCACAAAATAAATACAACCCCAATCTGTTCAATCTGTAATAAACCATTACCAGAAACGCTTAAACATATAAGTTTAGTGTGTCCAATGTATCAGAGCGTAAGAGCTTACTTTATTAAACCTCGGGTCCATTCACATGACTTAGACTCACTACTTTTACCTCAACAGACAGAAAGCAACTAAAGAAATTATATCGATTTATGAACGAGACAATGAAAATCAGATCATTCATAATCAATGAATAATGAACCAATAATGATTTGTATACGTATGTGTTGTAGATGTATATGAGTATGTGGGAATGTTTATACAAAATTACAGAGCAATCGTTCAGTACCTATATGCTCACGCTCAAAATCGTTTATTGTAGAATATCTTATGTAGTACCAACTGGCTCTCTTGTTCATGTATTATATGTATACAAAGGAACAATAAATATATTGTATTGTATTGTAAATAACACGATTCCAAAATTGTTCGTCATTAGCAATATGCTCTAAAGCGAGCTCCATTCTTGCTTCTTTGTGACTATTGCTTAATAATAGTTTCCCTGCTGCTGCGTGGCATTTCAATTCAGACTGTGCTACTTTGCGACGACTCGTACGACAGGAAGCTGGAAAATTTGTTGCTGGAATAGCTTGAACTACCGTTTCATAGTATATTGTACAATGATCATGAAATGACATACATTTTCCACGAGTAGGTATATGAAATTTTGAAGTACGAGCATAGCGAGTTGGAAATGGGTCATTCCATGCAAATTGTACACTATACTTTTTCTACGACCATCTGAATCATAAACAAATCTATAATATTTTTCATAACAATTTTTATTATTACCCTTACTGCCGTCATTGTTGCATGGTTTAGAGAATTTTTTCTCTGAAATTATTAAGTCGGGTTCTTAACGCTGAACGAACCATACATTTTCTTCTTTTTGTACATGTACGTCTTGAAACAAATAAAATTCAAAATTTTCATAACTCGGAAATAAAAATACTTTATGCAAAAAAAAACGTTATAATTCACATGCAGAAAAACTTATCAACAATCGTGTCTCTTTAAAAAAGTAATACCACCTACTGCATCTACCAGGATAGTGAGCGACGTCCTTCTAAAGCAATGGCTAGTTTACATATCGGGATCAGCATGTCAATGTCAAATCATTCTCACTATCGCTACCCATTTTCGATTATTAATTCTTTTCTGCAATTCCAAGACTAAAGTGGTCACTTTACTCTCACATGTTAGAAATTAAAGTGTCACTTTTAGACCCAAGGGATATAAAGTGACAGTTAAAATCCCAAGGGATTAAAAGTACAAATAAAACCGTATATCATCGATGCATATCCAAGCATTCTAGAAGCCCGTCCTCGATGCCCAGCCAAGTTTCGTAAAAGTCCCTCCTCGATGCCCAGCCAAGTTAAGTAAAAGTCCAGCTTAAGTAGTATTTATTTTTATTAAGAATGTATGTAGAAGTACCAGAATTACAAAAAATATTGTATACACCTCTCTACTAAAGTGACAGTAATCCCTTAGGTGGATTATATGGGTCAATGTAGTCGCTTGGTGTATAGTATACTAATTATAAACGAATTTTGTAAACACTGATGTGAAATGTCAAATTATTAGACAGACGTTAACAAACATGACTCGATCATATATTATAATATAATGACAGTCTAGTAGCTCATGAAAGTCGTGGGAAATGAAACATTTCGATACAGCTAGCCCGTGGGAAATGAAAAGCTGTACTACAACGTGGTAGGTTACTTAATCGAACACGCACTTGAAATGTACATTTTTCTTTATGGTCGTAGAAAAAATAGAAATATATTTGCTCTTGAATGGCTAATTAAAACAGCATCCCATTCAGCAGTTGACTTTCTCGGACGTCCTGATCCTGGAGTTCTCTTAATTGTTCCATCATATCGCCATCTTCTTAAAATACTTGAAACTGCGTTCTTGCTTACATTGTAAAATGCCGCAGTTTGCCTCACTGTCCACCAATCGTCTATTTTTGCG
The DNA here is from genome assembly GCA_963921935.1 of Galeruca laticollis. Taxonomy (NCBI): domain Eukaryota; kingdom Metazoa; phylum Arthropoda; class Insecta; order Coleoptera; family Chrysomelidae; genus Galeruca; species Galeruca laticollis. The sequence continues at coordinate 76,823,554 of OY998180.1, forward strand.
ATTAGTCCACCTTTTGTCACTGAATTTATATGCGCCATCCTTACTTTCGAATTTGGAATTGTCTTACAGATGTCAAATCTTCAATGTTGACATATTCAAGCAGCTAGAATTAGACAAAAATTTTCTATAAGAGTTGTCCCATTTTTTAGTGTCCGCAACTGTACATTCATACAATAGCAGCGGAAGCAACGGAATAGTTATTTGTGCAACCCGTTGGGAAAAGCGAGTTACGAAAAATAGTATTTCCCAACGAGTTTCCCACAATATTTTTTCTAATGTTGAATAGGATGTGACCATTTGAATTCAATTTAAAAGTACTAAAAACGTCCCTACGAGCGTCCCTTTTAAATCGTCTATTGAATTCTGAGATATTTTTTTCTTACTTCGTTGCTATGGAAGCAAACTATGTTGTCAGCTGCGATAAATATCACTAATTGTTCAAATTGTGTGCTTATATATTTATAAATAATTTTTACTTTTCCGCCCAACCTATCTAATATGCGAGAAAAGTATTGGTTTACCCACAAAAAAAGTTGGAACATTTTTTGAGTAATTTTTACGTTTTTCATCAAGAACAACACGAAAAAATTGGTTTTGCCCTGTGTGTATGTCGTCGTCGTCGTTGTCGTCGGCCACTTTTCGTTACATGTCTTGTTAGCACGATACAGCCTCGGCAGTGCAATAAGTCACCAATTTTATGATTGAATATTGTTCAAGGTATCTCAGAGATGAACCCTATTCATTTTCAGCTCACCGGATCCAGTACTACGGGTGCTATGGTACTTGAAGTACGACAATTTTGTAATTTTTCCAGAAATTTTAGTTTGTTAGCACGATACAGCCTCCGGAGTGCAACAAGTCACCAATTTTATGATTGAATATTATTCAGGACATCTCACAGATGAATGTTCAGCTCACCAGAAACAGTACAACACGTGCTATAGTACTTTAAGTACGACATTTCTGTCATTTATGGATAAATTTCAGTTTGTTAGCACGATACAGCCTCCGGAGTATATACAATTGACCAATTTTAGGATTGGATATTATTCAGGGCGTCTCAAAGATGAACTCTATTGATTTTCAGCTCTCTATAGCCACTACAAAGGGCGCTATGGTACCTGAAGTGCCACATTTTTGGTTGGAGAAATTTCGGGCACGATACAGCCTCCGAAGTCTATACAAGTGACCAATATTGTTTTTCAGCTCATTAGAGTGAGTACGGCGGGTCATAGGAATTCAGATATACCACATTTTTGGTAGAAACTTCGGTTTGTTAGCACGATACATCCCCCGAAGTGTATACAAGTGACAACTTTATGATAGAATATTGTTCAGGACATCTCACAGAAGCGGAAAAGTTAGTTTTATTCTTTAAACCCGTTTATTTATTCCCGTTTTAAAATTGAATAAACTTATAAATCTTCAAATGTAATATGTAGTACATCAAATTTAATGACAATTAAGAGATATTTCAAGTCTTACAATTATTCTGTATTTTACGCAAATAGTGGCGAAATTTACTTTTATGTCGAATTTCCCGCCCGCATTTCCTTTTTGGAAACACCATTAAAACCACATCAAAAACATTTTTCTTAGGAAACAAAAAAAAACTGGATTTATTTATTATATTTACTCAACAACTTAAATTATAGAATTTCAATATTCCCACGTAGTTTTTGATTATGGAATAGCTTCATTCCAGCCCTAGGGCAAGAATATTCATTCTCGCCGTTGGTACGGAATGAATAATTATGGCCCCCTCTGAATGTAACGGTTCATTTGACAGAAAATGAAAATAGGCGTCTTCCGTTTTCTACACCAGCTGCACTACGCAGAGTCGAAGTAGTGCAGAAATATGAAAATACATATAAAAGCCTCTAAAGTGAACGTAAAATAACTAATATGGTCGTTGAGTAATAATTGTTAGAGTCAGAAGTGCAGCATACGTTTATTTTGTGGCATTTTAAGCAAAAAGAAGAAGACAGAAAACGCTACCTAGCAGCAATTGTCAACTGTCAAAAATGTCGATTGTCAAAATAGTTTAATCACATATTTTTTTAAATTTCAAGTTAAAATTGATTAATACTTCATAAAAAGTAGTTAAATTAATATAATTTTATTTGAATCATAGCTATTACATGGCTTCATTCCTTTCTAGTGTCTGATATTAACAGCAGTGATGATTTCACCACAACTCCATCAGAAATTAAGGAGTTAGAAATTCAATAGATGTTGTTTAGTTTTTTATTTGATAGGCGTAGAAAAAGTAGTCTAAAATACGGGTGGAATTCAAAATCCTACACCTGTAGAACTGTTTCCCTCGCCTTTCTACTGGTGTAGAATTTTGTTTATTCCACCCTTAATATACAATATACTATTTTGTTAAAATACAAATTAAATAGATAGTTTTTTAAGTTATTTATGAAAATAGTTCCCTTCTTTATCTGTTTACCAAGAATAACCACATTTTCTGTATTGCTTATCACCGAAGTGGAAGGTTCATCGTTTAGGTTGGGCATAGTTTGGACCGCAGTCGATGGTGCAAAATTTGATCTGCGAATTTTATTTTGCTTATGGATTCCTGGATATAACTCGCAGTAAATGACGAGGGTTTCCAACCGGCGTGCCCCTTGAGGGCTAATACTTCCACGCCACTATTTGCAAGAAGCATTACGGAAGTTCTTCGAAAAGTACGTCCAGTGTACAGACAATTTAGCAAATATAAAAGTAAGGCAATTTGCGCTGGCCATTTTACTATAGCATTCTTTCCAATGACTTGATCGGTGCAAATGCCGTTACGAGTATTTAAAAAAAATCTATTTGATTTTGCGTTTTTTGGTCTCAGTTCAATATATTTTCTACAAATCACTAAGTAATTTACGGCTGGTCTTCTTTGCCAGTAATGGTGAAGCTCCTTTGGATGTTGGTGTTTGTATTTGGTATTCTAACAATAGCTATTTGTATAACAAGGGAGGAAAATGCTACTTTTCCTCCCGAGGATGAAGTTTACCGCCCGACGCGTAGCGGAGGGCAGTAATCATTCAAGGGAGGGAAAGGCACTTTACCCCCATGTTATATATATGATTTTTCCGCCACCCTCAAATAACAAGACATATTTAAATAATTTATTTATGGAACTAACAAACAAAATTAATAAACACTACTTAGGATGGAGTTTTACGAAACTTGACTGGGTAGCGAGGATGGACTTCTAAAATGCCTGGCTGGACATCGCGGATGACTTTTATGAAACTTGGCTGGGCATCGAGGATGGACTTCTAAGATGCTTGGCTAGGCATCGAGGAGGGACTTTTATGAAACTTGGCTGGGCATCGAGGACGGACTTCTAAAATGCTTGGATAGGCATCGGGGACGTTTTTATTTGTACTTTAAATCCCTTGGGATTTCAACTGTCCCTTTATATTCCTTGGGTCTAAAAGGGACACTTTAGTTTCTAAGATATGAGACTTAAAGTGATCACTTTAGTCTCGGAATTGCAAAAATTATTTCATTGATAACGTACTATGACGTCACTTCTACTTTTCCTCACTAGGGAGAAAAAGTACTTTATCCTCTCTAGAGAGGAAAAGTACAACTTTGCTCCCTACAATGAGGCCAGGAAATGTATACCTTGGATAGAGGTAGGCGGAAAAAATCATTGATTCATGACTACCTATATCCTGTACAGTCATATTACATTGTTCCTTCCTTCTGCATGCTCCGGCTATTCCAAACATCATACTTACCTGAGAAAAAACCAACAAACTATTTCCTTGTTTTGCTAAAAACAGAGATAAATAAACCTACTTTTAGAATCAAGTATTCATCATCTGGTTCCTTTGTAAAAACCTCTATAAATCCTCCTTTATAAAAACGTTTAATTTCCTCGGTATATAGCCAACTTTTTTTCTTTTTAGAAACGTTGCGTATTTTGAAAAGTCAATATTTTTCTTCAAAAACAGGGGATTTTTATTTCTAGTTTCGGTGTACAAAGTATGCCAGAATCACCTTGTCCGAAACAATCCTAGATTTTTCGACACACCATTTTTTAAATAATTCATAGGTTTTTCGTACCGTTCCCTTTTTCTGGAATAACAGCGTCACAATGAGTGTTCCAAGCATTTTCTAGTTCACTATCACTATTTTCACTCATAGTTCGCTCTTTTGACTCTTGATTTTAAAAAAGAGATGTTGAAAACCACGTTTCGCATAACTATAACGGATAACCATAAAAAATAAACAACTTCTTGGAAATTGCGTAACAACTATATTAAAACATTAGTGTAGCATGAGCCCTGCCAACTTTAATTACTGTTTATTGTACGGGGGAAGAATGTTTATTTTTAAAAACGTCAAATGGATGCCATTATTATAGAAGTCAGGGTAAAGTTATTCTATTTTTGAATTGAAAAAGTTCGATCGTGCATATAACGTAATAAGTATTTTGGGCGTTAAGAGTCATTGACCACCAGTTGCGAAATATTTTACTTTTCATAACTAGTTACGAAAAGTAAAGTGTTTCAAAACGTCAATGAGTTTTAAACAGTGTCATTTAATATGTCAAAATTAGAAAAGAATGTATTGTTTAACAAGTGACGAAAGTAGCATTTTCTGCAAATGAGAGAACAGTTTATCAAACGAGGTTCTCAAGTTGCAGAAAATGCTTTTCGACGAGTAAACACTATACTTTTTCTATAACCATAGCCATAGGATGTACAAGAAGTTTGAAAGAGTTGAATCATCTTTAAAGTCAACTCAACGAACTCTGCGTTTTACCATGGTTATTTTGGCATCTACCTTTACATTATAATTGAACTTTTCTAAACTTCTGCAATATACATACTGTATAAAACCCTAAAAATAAAATCTAAGACTGCACCAATAATTTTATTTTTTGAATAACTCAACAATACTAAAAAAAATATATTGTGTATTTTAAAATATACTTTTTATTGACATATTGATTGATTGTTATATTAGAACAGTTATTTAAAATGATTGGGCGGTCAGAAATTCAATATCTGAAATTGCAACCACTTACTTTCGTCACTAGAGACGAAAGTTAACGTTATGGGATATTCTGTAGGAGCTGGCGTATTCGGTTAGAATAAAACGTGACAAAAGTTGTTGATTTTTAAATAGTTATAGGAAAAATATAGTATTTAATAATTGTTCTTCCATTTTATATCAATTTCGTGTTTGTATTGTATTAACATATTTAAAACTATAGCAACTAATGCCTTAGATCTTAGATCATAATCAACATGCCCGCATATCTAAGTTGTTAAGACCTAATAAGGTACTGGTAAGACATAAACATAATTTTCAATTCTTGAATCAAATTAAGTGTTGGAATCTCTAGTATATCTATCAACGTTCTATACAAAAACATTCGATTATTGAGATCATAACTCACATTGTTCTGGAATCAAATATTATGCTAGTAAAATGAAACGTTTCCAGATTTAAATATATGGCTGGTTTTTTAGCGCGACTAGGAAGATACTGACGAATTGATTATTGGAGTTTCTTTTCAATTCATCAAAAATGTTTTACTTAAAATGAAAATGTAGCTTGGAGCAACATTGATTTATACGTAAATATTAGTCCAATAAAAACCAGAAGTGAGAACTGACAACATGGCCTTTCTGGAATTTAATTGTATGCAAGTTGTGCTACATTTTACTAAGTACTTTAGAAGAATGTATGAACAGTATAAACGAGTTTGGGTTATTTCTAAACGTTGTTTTATTGCATTAAAACGATAGAATTTAGGGAATCTATATGGTTCCCGAAAGACATAGTTATTGCCCACAAAAAAGAAACAAAATAAGCCTAATTATATCACAGTTTCTAAATTTTATGTAGATTTAGGAAGACATTTGGAAATAAATTAAACATTAGACGTTTTTTTATTAATTTAAGTGAAAATGTATTAACAGACATGACTTTATAAAATAAGATTGATAAAATGTAATGTAAAATAAGAACATCACTCATTTCTATAGGATCTTTCTTGGTGTTGCCATATTGTCACTCCATATATGACAAAGATAATGGTTTATTTGTTTTACTCATTGTCATGGGCTAAATAACTGAATAAATTATTCATTTTTATATTTATCCATTATATGTTTAGTTACCATTTTCTATGTTTTCAATTTTAGGACTAACGTTAATTTATTGCCACCCAAGCCATTCATTATTTTATGCCAGTAAGATACTCCTCAAAATATCTGAAGCTCACCTGCGTCTTATTGGGTCAGTTTGGTAATATGTAGATCCTCTTCAAATACAGCTATATCAATAGAAATATCCAATCTATTCATCAATCAAGAAGTCATTCGTGATAGAATATTTGGAAGTTCTCCAAAATATATATAAGTAGATATTTAAGATTAAAAACATTGTGAGAACTGAAACGTGTTTAACTAAACGTCAATATATACTCCTAATATCCTGGAATATTGAGTTATTAACCAACCAAAAGGAAATTCTAATAGTAATTAGGTGCATCGGATAAAGTTCAGTGTAAAAAAAGGCGACTAAATGTAAGTCATATACAATATTAAGGTCAAAATTCAGTAGACAATAATTATTATAAAAATATAGACTATCAGCTCCGACACGTATAGATGGAAGAACTTGAGGAACATATGTATATCGAAAAAATTGACAATGGAAAAATAGAAGAGATGAGAAAAATGAAAAGAAAAAGACTTATAATGAATAGATATAGGGATCCAGAACAAATGAATAATGAGGTTAGCAATGGCAAATAAAATAATTCTAGAATCTAAGAAGAAATATATAAGAAGCCTATCTGATTGTTACATGTGATTTGTTCACAGATTAGCAAAGAATAGTGTGCGTTTAAAGTGATTAAAAATTTCAATTCTGCAATTATTGGCAAGCTATGAATTAAATTAAAATGTCAGAAATATTCAACAAATACTCTTCCAATTTAAATAAATTTTGCATATGTACAAAAAGAATTTCTCCAAAAATATTCGCTCGGTCTATTTTCGTCCCAAGCCATCCACAGAATTTTTCTACTTGAAAGTGCCTAGTTTACCGGCTTTGGCTTTTCAAAACAAATAATTCTTTGAAGTGTACTTTGTCTACGTCAGTCAGATGTTCGCTTAAATGGCAGCGCAGACGTTCGATTATTCGAATGATTTCAAATGCCAGTAAGTTTGAAAAACCCTGAAGTTCCTATACACTTAAAAAAATGAATTATACACGACGAAAATTGATGAAAACGTTTAGTTGCAGGGTTAAGGCATATGTTCATCAAATTTGATAATAAAGTGGAACCCGTTGATAATTTTGGCGTTTCAAGAATGTATTCGCAAGTTTCATAATTAAGCAATTATACCCAGTTACTATAACTTATAAAAATATGTAGTCTCAGAAAATACTTATTGTTAAACAAAGGAAATGCATAATACATCTGGCATTAGCGGAAAGGAGAAAAAGATTCCGAAAGACAACGGTCATCTTCGCAATGTCAACGTAAATTACACGTATTGCGACGCATTTGTTAACACATCGTTACGTATTTGTTTAGTCACGATGTGGTAATAGTATAAGTAACAATAACGTCAAGGTTACGTAATTGTTACTCCCCACTTAGGAAATCGTTACTTAACAAATACGGTTTACTTACGTCGCACCATCGGTAACAGTAACGTTAAAGGTAACTTTTATCGTATTCGTTACGTAACAATGCTAGTTGGGTAAGGAAAACAAATAATCATCGTCAGAGTGCCCTCAATGAAGATATCAAAATGAATGTTCAAGAAAATCCTGGTAATCCTCCAGGAACTCACCGAATATGATCCGGATAGTGTAACGTTTTTATTTTTTTTATATTTCGCCCTACGAAATCGAATAATTTATATCCCAGTGCGGCCCTGGCGTAACAATATTTTCATCGAACTATGTTGAAGATCGTTTCATACGAGCAATAAACATAAAATTACCGGAGTATAATACATCTTTGAACGCCGAAAAAGGTTTATTACGGTTCAATCGGGATTTTCAATTGAACGAAGTGACAACTGGATGTACTTCAAAAAGGTACGATGAGTACACAATAGTTTTAGTATCACTTTTGCAAAAGAAGGGTACCTTTTATGAAATTCTGGGTAGACAGCGTAATTTGTGCATTCACTGCCCGATTCTTTTTATAGGGCTGTTATGTGGCTTTTTAGAACTAATTTTACAGTTATTTTTCGGAAATAATTTCAAAAAAAAGGCTACCGATCCCCAAAAATCTCGTCACGAGAGTCAGTCAGCGACCGATTCTCAACGCAAGTAGTTGAAAAAGTTCTTGTAGTGTCAGCGTGAATTATCGTATCATTTTTTAGTGCCGCTGTCGAGATTGAGTCTACGAAGATTACTTCACCGAAGCGGTGGTGATTTTCTTAGTTATCAAAATTAAGTTATCGTATCGTACTAAAGTATCGGTATTTCCTGTGCTCAGTCGTCGAATTAAAATTACCGAAGTATATGTTTATTGTGTTTATTACCGACATTAAATTACCGAAGATTTCAGAGTGTCTGTGATCTGTTCCATCACGCGGTGAGGGTAGATTACTTATCACAAGTACCTACTATCCTATATTTTTAAATCGACCTAATCGAGAAACCACGCCTCCGGCGTTGATGCAAGTATCTTCACCTGAGTAGTAATGTGGTGATTGGATGGAAACAATTGGACTCAGGTATCGTAAATGATTATTTAGTATCTCTCCTACCTGGAGTAATCGCACCCGTTCTTAGTCGATGGTGGAAAGATTGATTTACTGTCACGCTATTTCTTTAGCGAAAGAACCATACGGTCAGAACTATTTTATTACGATAACGAGTTTATTGATTACTAATATTGCCATTGTTTTAGAGAACCTTTGTTTATGTTTTATAGAATAATCGTTAGGAAATTCGGCGTGCACGTCAAATCTAGATTAAATTATTTTCCCGATATTGACATAATTTTCACAAAGCCTATGTGTTTTTTGTTTTCAAATAATTTAATAATATAATATCCTACATTTTCTTTTTTGAATAAACGGAAAATAATTTCGTTAATAATTTAATTTCTTAGTTCGCAAACTCTGCGACATTTATCGTTTGGGTATGTATATGATTTTGAGTTGTATATTTGTTGTTTCTTGGAGACTATTTATTTCTCGAACAATTACCGTGTAGTGTTTAGTGATAATTTGTTTTATTGTTTTTATGTATATATTAATTTTGTTTGCGGTACCAGGTTATGCATGTACCCATATTGTAAATATTCTGATGTTTTGTTCACTGAGGCTGGTAAAACCTGTTAATAAACTGGTTTTAGTGAGTACTTCCCAAACCTCGACAGACACAACCAAAAATACCTCACTTTTTATAATTTCTCTCGGTTATCGCAATTTTTGAAATTTTTCCTGTGAATTAAAATTTCTGGCGCCCAAAACAAGAGTGCCGTTCGCATACGTCCTAATTGTTTATCGCCCAGTATCGTTCCAAATAATAATACGTTATCTTGGTCCCATCCAAGGAAACTTGGAGAAATTGGTACCGAACAATTAAGATGTTAACAATAGAAGACTCCAGTTCTGCGAAAAAATTATGGATCTACCAGACAGAAATTTTGTAGAAAACGTTCTGTTTCCTAATGAATCAACGTGTACGTAAAATGGTGAGGTATATCGTCTTTATTGGGCAGACAATAGGTCACACTGGATGAGGAAATCCCATACTCAACATCCAGAAAAAGTCAGTGCTTGAGCAGGGATTGTTGGTGATCGAGTAATAAGACCATTTTGCTTCCAAGGAAATCTCAATGGAGCTGGATATTTAGAATTCTTGCAGGAAAAACTAGTTCCGAATTTGACGTTTCCTGATCCGGATGAAGATGATGCCATGAATAGAAACATCTGGTTTCAACAGGACGGTGCGCCTCCCAATTTTCAGTTCATGAGTATCTGGATGATGTATTTCAATGCAGATGGATTGGTAGAAGAGGGCCTTTTGAATGGTCTCCGGATTTAACACATATGGAGTATTTCTTATAGGGATACTTAAAAAGCAACGTTTTTAACACCAAACCGGGAAACATTGAGCAGTTACAAGAACGAATGAGACAGGAGTGTAGGCTTATTTTCACCGAAGTTAATTAGAAATGTCCAGAACGAGTTTGAGTTCAGCTTAGAATATTTTCAGGTAGTTAGTGGATAACATTTTGACCATTTATTGAAAAAACATATTGATATCAGATAGATCAGTTGATCAGATTTCTACATTTTCGAATTAGTTGATGTCTGTTCAATATCTTTTAAAATACAACGATTAAAAATATGATAATTGGTACGCATGTGTAACTTGATATACCCTATCATATAGTTGATGACGTCATATCTCAAATTTGGGATAAGCTGTATAACATTTTCTTAAATCATAAAGAGCGCAATTTAAAATATTAATCGACCTCCCTGAGCATATTTCTGACAAAAAGAGGTCTTTGATTTACTGAATTTATTCCAAGTTAAAGACTCCCACTGTATTTAAAACTGAGGAATATTTTAATATGACAAGGATACCTGCAAAATGGAGAAACCAGAAAGAATATTAAGGAGCTTAAAATGAGATGAGAACTTCCTGTAGATTCTGGGGTTTTCCTCTATACCTGTTAAGTTGCAGTCGCCATTTTATTAACTCTTTTATTATGGCATCCTTTCCTCTGCGTGATAATATTGGTCTTATTGCAGTTTTGTATATTCTTATTTTTGTTTTCATATATACTTATTTTTTTCTTATTCCATAATATTTACTATTTTTTTTATGTTCCCTTCTTCATGATTGTTCTTAAATATATAAAACTTTGAGTCCCATCAATCTATTTAATCAGTATCAGCATCTTGTAGTCTATGTTTACTAGTCATATTCTTCTATAATTTTTGATCTCCCTTTTTTGGTATAGGCACAATCATTCCGTTTTTCCATCGTTCTCTATTTTTTTTTCAACTAATGTATTCTCTTTTTCAATTATTCGTCTCAATATTTGATCGTTTCCTTGCTTGTTTCATGATTCAGTGTCTCCTTTCGATTTTATAAGTTTTTTTAGTTTCTGGCTCTTTCCCTACTTCATCATCATCAGTGATATATTCAACGTGTTCTGCTTCCTCCACTATCGTTATTTTGAATAGCTGACGGGATGTCATTAGGTAGTTCTTAAGGACGGCTGCATAACTACTCTGACAACTTAAATAGTTCCACAGGTTCGGTTGCTAAGTGGGGGATGAAGAAAAAAACACAACCATTCGGTTTGAAGAAATTTAATTACGCTTCTTTTTTAAAGTTACCAACCTTAGATTATATATCACTGACAAGATTTGTAGCACCTATATTAAAACCATTAGGGGAAGTGTGCTCAACATCTGCACGGACAAAATGGCAGTGGCAGTGACTTTTTAATTTACAATGTTTCGATAACCCTTTAATTAAACTGTTAGATTTCGATAAATAGAAGATGTACGTGTTCTCAGCTCAAGCACGAATAAAATAAATTTTTATTTCTTCAAACTTTGGAACGTGATTCTTGTATCAATTACTATATTGATAGATTATGATTATATACTATTTTTTATCCTTTTAATCCTATAACTACAGACATAAAGAAGCCTTATAAGTGAAAAAATGCTATGTACTAATGGAGATTTCAAACATTTTTGTCGTCCGTGACATGTTAAATTGCCTGATTTTTAGTGTATTATTTATTAATAAACAGTATTCAGAATGAAAATACTGTTGTGTGTGCAGTTAGATACCATAGAATTTGATACAAAATGAAGTGGGTAAGAACACTTCTCACTCTATTTTTAATAGAATCACTACTTTTTATAGTTTCGTGGTGAATTCTATTAGTAAAATATCTCGTCAACAATAAGTTTATCAAGTAAATTTGATAATTATCTAAAAATTCACCATAATACACATTTGTTCAATGCATTTAATCATTGTTGCTTCCTCTGAATATCATGAAGAAATCTGAAAATTTTCACAAATTACTTGGAATAAAGCGTGGTCATTTTGTTAACTGCCTACGAACTGGTAAACAAACTCTAGCTTTGGTCATATACCCACAAGTTAAACACGGGTTTCTATTGGATATGTTCGGTACAATTGGGCACGCGCGTATTTGAATTGACCAATAGGATGCAAACCAATGTAAATATTCACCTTCCCCTATGTGGGTATGGTAGGGAGGAGATAATGGTTACAAATAATCTACCCCGTTTATCCATCTTTTCAGCGACATATAATTTAAGTTACAAACCAATTTTAATTTTTCCGATGTTAAGTGCCAAAGTACAATAAAACAAATTAAGGTACCATTGCAAAAATATATTTCATAACATTGTTAAAGTGATAAATTGGATGTTTATACTCAATATGCATCGTTTCATTAAACAAAATTATGGCTACAGCATTTCCTATTCGACTTAGATTTTAACAATTGTTTTCTTTATAAAAAATTTATTTTATTTATGAACTCTAATTTCGAAATTGCCGCAAACTATTACTTTATCTCATCTCCTCCTTTAATTAATTTTATTTTTCATCCAAAATGTAATTATCTAGGCAATTTGTAAACGTACTTATCCATTCCTGCATCAATTATGTTATAAAATACAATAGTTATTTGCGCTTTTTCTCAGACGTCTGGAAGGTTTAAGAGATAGACGATTATATGTTCTTTAATAGTGGAGTAGATAATGGAATGCTGGGTACAGGGTTTATAGTAATCATTCAACTTAAAGCAAATATTATAGATTTTGAGGGAGTATCAGATAGACTATGTAGAATAAGAATCAAAGGAAAACACAGGAAAACGACATTAGCTAATGCGCATGCCCCTTCTGAGGACAAAGATGAAGACACGAAAGCAAAGTTCTATGAAGAACTGGAACAAGCAGTCAATGAAATACCGAATTTTAATGTTAAATGTGTAATAGAGGATATGAATGCAAAAGTCGAACAAGAAGAAGAGTATATAAAAGTAACGGGAGGAAAAAGTAGACACGCACTCAGTAATGATAATGACAAGCGACTCATAGAATTTGCTTTAGAAAATAAAATGAAAATCGTAAGCACGTCATTTAATCATAAGAACATCCACAACGAAACCTGGTTATCTCCAAATGGCATAACAAAACACCAAATAGATCACGTCTTAATAGAAATGAAGCACACTTAAGAAGGGTAACAGATGTACGAAGTTATAGAGGAGCTGATGCGGATAGTGACCACTTTTTAGTAATTACAAAACTGAAACAAGATAAGCCACCTAGAATTGAACAAGATAATAAAAAACGGAAAAAATACGATTTAGAAAAATTGAATCACGAGACCAAAGTAAATCACTTCCAACAAGAAATCAATAGAGAATTAAATTTAAGACCTTGCGTCGAGCAACTAGAAGAAAAATGGTCGCAGATAGAAACTGTAATGAGAGATGTAACAAATAGGATACTAGGGAGCCCCAAGGGAAGAAAAAAGATAAGTGGTTTGATGAATAATGTAAACAGGCGTTGGAAAAAAGAAGTAAACTCAGACAAAGACTATTAAAAGTGGAGAAAATAGACTAGAGTATAAAAAAGCAAGGAAAGAAGTTAAACAAATATGCAGAAAGAACAAAAGAAATTACTTTGAAAGGGAATTATTAAAAATTGAAGAAGCTTATAAAAATAAAGGAGTGAGAAATTTTTGTCATGAAATAAGAGAAGGGAAAGGCCACAACCGAAAAGCACCTTATTTTTTGAAAAGCAAAGAGGGATATCTAATAGGGGATAGGGAATAAAAAAATAAATAGATTTGCACAGTATTTTGAGGAATTACTAAATGATGGTGAGGAAGAACTAGACGAAAATGATAATGAATCGGAGGAAGAAAATTGTGATGAGGAAGATCTAGCCATAACGGTCCAAAAAAACAGGAGGTGACAAAATGCTTGAAACATATGAAGAATAATAAGAGTGCAGGAGAAAACAATATTCCAATAGAAATTTTAAAATATGGAGGCGAACAATTAACGGAGAGAATATTGCAGTTGTTGAAACAAGTATGGCGAGAAGAGAAAATCCCTAAAAATTGGAACAAGGCATTAATAATTCCAATCCACAAAAAAGGCCTCAAGGAAGAATGCGATAACTACCGCAGAATAGTACTTTTAGATGTATCATACAAAGTTCTGGCAAAAATACTTAAAAATCGATTGGACAAATACCATAATGAAAATGTAGGAGAATACCAAGGAGGTTTTAAAGTAGGTAGATCGACGATAGGCCAAATTTTCATTATGAAACAACTTCAGGAGAATGCTTACAAACAAAATTTAAGTCTGCATATGTTATTCATCGATTACAGACAGGCCTATGATACTATCAAAAGGAATGAAATGTATGAGGCAATGAGAAAGTTAAAAATACCAGTTAAATTGAGAAGAATGATGGAAATGACCATACGAAAAACCGAGAGCAAAGTAATTCTGGAGGGCAGTACTTCTAACGAATTCAAGATAGAGAAAGGTCTGAGACAAGGAGACCCATTATCCACAACCCTCTTTAACCTAGTTCAGAAAATTATACTAAGAGAAAGAGGTATAAAAACCAGAGGTTTAATTTATGGGGATAAACATCAGTGTCTAGCATATGCAGACGACATAGTACTTATGGCAAGATCCAGGAAAGAACTGCTAAGCGTATTTAAGCTACTGGAAGAGAAGGCAAGAGAATATGGTCTAGTAATTAACGAGAAAAAAACAAAATACATGGTAATGAAGGACAATGAAAAAACAGATATTATTATAAATTGCTACAAAAAGCTACAAAATAGAAAAAGTGGAACAAATCGAATATTTGGGAGTCACTATCACAAATAAAGGAGACTAAGAAAGGGAAATAGAAAAAAGGTTAACAAAAGGCAGTAAAGCAGCAGGAATGGTATCACAGATGTTTAACTCAAAAGACATATCACGAACAACTAAAATAAGAAAGTACCAAACAATAATAAGACCGTCAGTTACCTACGCTTGTGAAAACTGGACAACGAACAAAAAGGGGCAGAATAAACTAGAGATATGGGAACGTAAAATGCTCAGAAAGATTTTAGGTGGAATAAAAGGAAATGGAATATACAGAAAAAGAACAGAGAATTATCAGATGTGTATAATCACCCAAGTATAACCCATATAATTAAAGCTCATAGAGCGAGATGGTTAGAACATATAGGTAGAATGGCAAAAGATAGATGGGTAAAACGAGTGCTGAAAGGGGGAGAAGGTGGAAAAAGAGAAGAGGAATACCAAGGAAGAAATGGTTGGAGGAGGTTAGGAGAGACCTGAGATCAGTGAGAGTAAGGGACTGGCAAAACGAGGCGAGAAATAGAGAAAAATGGAGAGGGAGTGAAAGATCTCGAAGCCGAGGGCCAGATAGGTCTGTAGTGCTGATATATATATATATATATATATATATATATATATATATATATATATATATATATATATATATATATATATATATATATAGAAGAAAGATAGTCTTTGCTGACTAGTTAGGAATAAAACTAGTGAATATTGGGGATTGCAGCAAAAAATTGGAAAAGATATACTCTTAGCGGAAAATGTCCAAGCTTTCGAGGATGTTTGTCCTCATCATCAGGGAAACTCCGAAGTGAGGTTAGATTCCATAAAGATGTAAAATCGTAAACTACATATGGTAAATTGTGGAATATTCAAGTAGGAATTGAACCAACGGCCAAATCAATCGTGTCATAGCAACAATTGTAATTGTCGCAGCATTTTATAAAATAAAACCATTGATTTCATCTTCATGTGTCACCATACTAAACGCCGGCGAACATGGGATCATACCTTACAAATATAGAAAAGAGGTTGAATTAGAAATACAAAACATGTTGAAAGATGGTATTATAGAAAGATATAGCACAAGAAATAAAAATCAATAAATTGTACCGAAATAAGAGAAATGTATAAGTAATAAGACGCATAACGAACACCAAAGAATTTTCAAAAATGGATTTATAACACGATTTATTAAACTAATTCCTTTGGATGAAAATTATAAATAAATTAATAACTAAAGATAAACTAAAAATTTGTATACATTTAATTATAGTATTATAAATAAATTAAAACTAACTGAAGAGGATACTGCAACACAGGATTCCAGAATCATCTTACAACAGCGACCTGAAATAAAAAGAAATTTTATTATCAGACAAATCGAAAGACAATATTTAAATAAAATACTTCAAGTAAAATTTGCGTTCATAAAATTTTTCCTAGAATAAAAAATTTGATAAACGCAAAATTTAGGGGATGTTATTGTGAAAAAATAGTGCTACACACTGTATATATCTAACACAATTAATTACAACTTAAGATATTAACGAGTATAGAATTATTGAAGGAAAAACTATTCGAGAGTCAAATTTAAACTAAATTAAACAAATGAAATTTCTTTAAACTTTATAATGTACCTTGTATACACATACATGACACAAATATAATAAGGATTCAAACTATTTAAGAGAAAATTTCAAGAAAACATCACCTGTTATGAAGTAAATGAGTCCACTTTTCAATTGAAATCGTTAAATGTTTATACATTATCTTAAATTCTCATTAGATACCATTAAACTATTTAGAAGCCCTAGAAATATTTCTTGTATTATATCCAAAGGTGAAATTCCAAATAAAAACATTAGGGTTATAAAATCTTTGACTTCTGGAAGTATGTGTCAGCTGGATAGAGAAAAATCCATGACAGCTAAAAAATTTTAAGAATTAATAAAATGCAAAAGATAAATAGATGAATTGTTAGTTTAGAATTGTTAAAAAGTATGTTTTATAATTAAAAAAGTAAATATCTTAAATAATAAAATGAAATCTTTTGACTGAACTACTATGAGTTATTTTGATTGGTTACAAATATTTTTATGATTTCAATAACAGAGGGCTAATGAAAAATAAGGTTTCTTGTTTAGAAAAAGGTGGTTGCTTAGGGAGATAGAAAAAAGTTGTTGACGAGTAGTATTGAAAAATAAGAAAAAAATACATTGTTCTTTAGAAATAAGATAAGAATTGTTAAAATTAAAGTAAAAATAAGTTTGCAAACAGTGATACAAACCTCCAAAAAGCATTCCTGAAGAGAGGTAATACCATATGTAGAGAATATTGGCTTTAACTATCCTGGAAAGTCTATATATTCCGTATCGTGGGAACAATAATTTCCACGATCTTTGAAGAGAATCTATGCATGGAAAGCCTTCGAAATTAAATTGATTTGAATGGATTCTTGAATCAATACAGACATTTTCGAAGCAGCCTACAAAGAGAGAGTAGAATAAATTGACAAATTTATTGATAATCAGTGGATGATAAAAGGTATTTAAAAACTGTTTCATTTTAAATAAAACTTACCGTGTGTACATTGAATATTAGATATTGAAACTGTGATGACAATGTGTGTTGTGTTGTATGACTTTCCACCATTTTATTTTCTCTTATGAATATAAAGTTGTGTTCTTTTGTATAATATTAAGTTGTGTTCATTTGTAAATAACGTATAATAAGTTGCATACTAAATTCATTTGTGTAAATGTGTATTGTGTGAAAGTTCATTTTCTTTTAATTCATGTTCAAAAAGGATAATGTATTTTTTATATATAAATTAACAAGTCTTCCCATTTGGAAGAATAAATTATATTGGCTGTAGACCATATTTCCTAGTGTTTAATTTATCAGTTGGTTGGCAGTATTGATAGAGCCTATTGTAACTCGAGAGGGGGTTTGGAAACAGAATTTACAGGACCGTTTCGTAAAAATTTATTGAATTCAGATATTTTAGTTCACAAAATTTTTTTTTATCAAAATTAAATATTAAAATTTGGCGCTTATTGTTAGAAGAATTATATAAATATTTAACTTATGAACCCAACATCCTGAGAGGTTGAGTGCTCATTTAAAAAAATTTTAATAATCAAAGGAGACAGTAAGGTAAGTGCACTGTGTGGAATTATTGAACATAAATATACTGGGCAAATATGAAATAGAATAAGAATAATTTATTGTGAATATGAAATAGAATAAGAATAATATATTCACAATAATATATATATATATATATATATATATATATATATATATATATATATATATATATATATATATTTGCGCTTTTTCTCAGACGTCTGGAAGTTCATTTATTGCAAATTACAATATACGTAATATAAAATATTGCCGTCAGCTTTGTAAACAAAGACGTTTCAGGTTCTCTGTTTAATTACAAAACTGAAATGGCCAACATATGCATAAATTTTTTTTGTTCTTATTAATCTAATTAAACAAAATGCATAGCACATGTGATCAAGCATATGCTTCTTTCTCAGTTGTATTTTTATGCACTATGTGTGCTCTACCATCCTTCAGAATTTTCATTTGTTTTTCCTTATATTTCTCCTTTTATTTAGGTGACATAAAACTTAGTGGTATCTTTGTCATTCTCTAATTGATACTTTGTCTATATATTCATTCAGCTTTTTATGCTTTCCATTCCTTCCTTATGTTTTTATGGTTGCTTAATTATTATTAGTATTATTATTACAATAGAAATAAAAGCTGAGGTAAGAACCTATGAAGCTCATAATTTGAAAACATAAATGCTTAAACGACTATATATAAAATTAATGATAATTAACAATAATTAAATAAATCGTAGCAACAACAACTGTAACAACTATATTACGAAAAATAATTAATATAAAACATAATACATAATAAATATAACAATGCACATTATTAACTATTAAATACCCATACTGTTCTTGAATTCGTTAACTGATGGTGCGTCAACAACATCATCGGGAAGGTTGTTTCAGTCATCAAACACTCTATTTCGTAAAAAGTGTTGTCTCAATCGGGATCAATATTGAGTAGAAACATGGATTTGAAGGTCACTAAAGTTATGTTTAATGATTTTATAGGATAAAATCAAATCGCCTCGAAGTCGACGGTCTTGAAAGGTGATGAGCTTCGCCCTAATCAGTCGTTCTTCATATGAAGGCCTTACATAATCAAACGCAAGTCTAGTAGCCCGCCTTTACTTCCTTATAGAACCTGGTCGCGATTAAAATCAGGATACCACAGAGGATGCACCTAACATTTGTATAGTTAACAATAAGTTTCAAGTGACACTTTAGAGAACGACTTTTGGATTTCGCGCGGTTGCATACGGACACAACATGCTCACTAGGGCGGATTTGGCATAGTGAAAAAAAGTTCTATAATACTTTCAAAAATGTGCTATATTTTCATGAAAGATCTGACATGAATTTTAACTGCACCCCAGTGACCTTGAAATTATGTTTTTGTGAAAATAATATTCTGGATCTGGTATAGCTCTAAAAACTTTTTAAATAATGGGTCTAAACCACCAATAAAATCTCATAATTTTATTTGAATATTTAGCCGCGCCCCAGCCTAAAAACATTTGTTACGCTTCATTCACAATTCCACACTTAGTCCGGTCCTGACTTGTTGCATCGTAGTTGTGTGCGTTGACACGTAGACGACTACGACGTATCTATATGTGGTACGGCTGCTAATATAGTCAGAAATATAGTATCTTGCTTAGAAGCTAAATCAGTAGACCCAAAATCTATTAAGGCAATTGGTTGTGATGGAACCCATGTAAACACGGGTTGGAAATGTGGAGTGATTCGGTTGATGGAAGTTCAGATTGGAAAACCCGTTCAGTGGCTGATATGTTTACTTCGACATCTCCTTCAAGATTTGGACGGAAAAACTATTGGACCACATTCATTTTCAGGACCCATTGGATGTCTTTCAACAACATGCGAAGAAATACCCATAAAACAATTTCAAGCAATTGAAACTGAATTACCAGAAGTTGATGAAAAAGATCTAAGTACCGATCAACAGTACTTATTTCAAATAAGCTGTGCTATAAGAAATGGAACTTGTCCTGACGAACTGAGCAAAAAAAAATCCAGGAAAATTAAGTCATGCGCGATGGTTGACAATGGCTAACAGAATATTGCGTCTATATGTTTCAACAAGTGAGCCTTCCGGTTGTACTGACAAATTTTATAATGAAAGTCCACTCGCCAATGTGGTTTAACATAGAAACAAAACCATTATGTCAGTATCGAACGCAGCATTTATGGAAATTGATAAATCTCTCCAGAAGATTTCCAATTGAAATAAAGAAAGTTATTGATAATGTTATCAGCGGAAACGCTTATTCTGGGCACCCCGAACACATTTTCTTAGCCATGATAGCAGATTCTCGGTGCTTTGTAAGAGAACTTGGGATTCGTCGTATTTTGAAGGCTAGGAATTGTAGAGATCCGTAAAAGTTGAGGGTATTTAAAATACCTGCCCTCAACTGGGATGCTGATGACTACATCGACTTAATTTGTTGGGACAAATGTACTGTAACCGAACCGCCTCTTACAATGAATATTTCTACCAACATTTTAATGGCAGCACTTCAGTGCAATTCTGTCATCACCATTACAAAATTTCCTTGCCACACTCAAGCGGTCGAGCGATGTATAAAGATCATTACTGAGGCATCAAGCAAAGTTTGTGGTCATGAATCTAGTGACGGCTACATTCGTGTAAAATTATATGCAAGGAGTGACTTGCCATCATTTGAATACAAAAACCAATTCTATGGATTCTAAAAAAGTAAAACTGAGTGAGTGTAAGTTTGGATCTACGATTAGAATAATAATAAGGGAGGGAGGTAGGGAGGAAGGCAGTGGGTGATACTCGATAAACAGCTACCTCCTCGTGGTGAATTCGTAGACAGTCCGTCAATTACTTAAGCGAATAGCTGTTTTTATATATTATATGGGACCTAGGGCGCGGTTAAAAATTATTGTATTTCCTTTGTCTTTTTTTTGGTTACTATATACATCGATTCCTAACTTTTTGCCGCTATACCCAAAACAATAAATGACCTTGAAAATTTTGACTTTTTAAGGTCCATGGGGCGCGGCTAAAATTAAAGCAAAAATTCCGAAAAAAAATTAGCGAATATTTCTTTCTACCCTTCAACTTTTTATGACTATACCAAAAATTTTTGTGTTGTCGGCACTGAAACAAACTGAGTTTGAGACCAATATTTGAAGATCGCTTGCGTACACAAAAAACAGCAATGGGCCGAGGACGGAACTCTGTGGAACACCACTAGAGACAGGCCTATTATTGGAGAGCTCTAGGCCGACTCTGGCGTGAAAGTCCTGTCCATTAAAAAATTGGAGATCCATAAATTCAGGTTACCTCGTATGCCAAAATATTCTAACTTATATAAAACTCTTATTTTTGGAACATTGTCGAATGCTTTAGAGAAGTCCAGATAAATGACGTCAATCGGATATCTGTTGTCTAAAGCTTTTGTCCAGTCATTGATAGAGTGAACAAGATTGGACATGGTAGAGCGACCTCGAACAAAAAACAGGTACAACATTTTGATGAAAAAGAAATTTAGACATGGCCTGGCTAATAATAGATTCCATAATTTTACAAACTATGGGTACTAGACTGATTGACCGGTAATTGCTTGAATCCAATTTATTGCCTTTCTCAAATATAGGAGTTACTGACGCCGATTTTCAGATTGGGGGAATATAACATTGCGTAAAAAAGGCATTCATGATAGAAAATTGAGTCTGCGCATTATTTCCGTGTTCTTTCTTTTCCTATTATTTCTCAAATTATTTGTCAAATTCTCTTGTTTTTGTCCTATTTACATGGTAATTCATATTTTCTGTATACCTTTGTTTAATCTTTTCATGCTTATCTACACTCGTACCTCTATATGGCATTGTAACATTCTTATTCTCTTCTTCCTTATTGATATTATGTAATCTATCTGGGTTCCTCGCAGTTGTCCTAGTTGTAACCATTATTCAAGTTACTATTTCGGTAACAACCATATCTGAAGAAAATGATATGAAGAGAATAGAACTTCAATTCCAACACGCATTTTTCCTTAATTTCAGAATTGATATAGTCACGAATTATTCATTTGGTCTACATTGTAATAATAAACATAGAGAGGGCTATTCATTCATAAATACGTTTATTTTTGCGGCTAACAATTCTAAACGCCAATAGTGAAATAACGAACGAGTTACGAAAAGTGGGGATGGTATTGTAGATACATGGTCTTGGTAATTTCGGCTGGTTTTCTGACAAACTTGGCACCGACGAACCATGTTAATCCAAAAGCATTAAATTAATTAACTTAAAAGTTTATTTTGTCACTTAAAGTCTTGAAAAACACATCAAAACGAAAGAACTAAATGTTTACTATCTAGTCGTAATGGCGCTCGTATAAACAAACCTCGTTTGACATTATTTACTATAATACTACGGCGTATTTAAAATGATCGTCGATCACACTCTGACGATATTTGCATCTCTCTTTATATGGTAATTAAACAAGGACAAAACTACAAAATAGATTACTATTGACACATTAAACATGTACTGAAATTTTGAGCAATGTTGCCACTTTTAGTTATAACCATAAAGGTATCTAAGGATACAACAAATACTTGTTTAAAATTTATATAAGAATATGCCTTTATTAAATAAAATTAAAGTATTATTAATTAATTTTAAAAGCAGCGACTCAAATGCATACATTAGTATGACTTTTTTTATGTCCATAACTTTTTAACAAATTTTCAATTAAACTTCTAATTTCTTTTTTCCCGCAACTAAAGAGGATTTGTAAATATGGCAAAGCAGTGCCCGCAAGTGAGCTTAGAATGTGACTCAGTGTCTGGGACAGGAAAAAGTCAAAACAAACGTATCTATTGTATTTGTTAATCTGAGGTTTATCCCATCTTCTGGATTAAAATATTTTCGTAATAATTTACAAGAAAATGATTTTCATGCCGAAACTCAAATAAACTCCTCTGTATTACACAAACATTCTGTTGGCATTTCCTATTTGGTACATTAAGTAAACACAACTTTGGTTTGAGTTAAGTTTAACTTCGTTAATTAATTATCCTAAGTAGAATTTATTAATATTAAACATGTACGTACCTTCTTATATCAAACATCTAACCTTCAATGCTGTTTCTAGCTTGACTATAATAATTTTAGGACTGATTAAACGAAAAATTTTGATTATTTCTATACTGCTTTGTATTAATGTGTAACAATACCTACATAAACATGAAGCAAACATTAATAACAAGTATAGACACGAACATAATTATTTCTTATCTTGAATAATTGAAGAAAACGGAATAAAGTGATTATTTTCAATTTCTTCTTCTAATTTACCTCCCTCCATTTCTATTGTAACCATTTTGTGATGAACAACTTGGTGTAATTTAATGACGCTTCATTAGAAGGCAACGAATAATGCGAAAATTTACCAATTCATTAAAATTGCATTTTCCCGAGATTCCGTTTCTACCTTTGTGCAGATTAATACCTTACCGTCAGGAAAAAATTTAATAAAAGACGTTGTTCCTTTCACATTCAAAAACGTATAGGTTCGCCACAAGATTTTTCCCTTTAATTGAATTTTCGTTGTTGTTATCTAGCACAGTTTAATATTCCCATTTATGATGAGAAATTCCGTTTGGTCGATTTCAGAAGATCGCATTTTTACGAGCTATAAAATTTCCCAATCAATAAACAATTTAAAGGGTGTTTTGAAAGTGACTTCCTGTCTAACAATTTTATTTGCTTAGAAATTTATTTTTAAATCAACTTAACCTTGAAATATTTACTGGACTAAAGCATTTCTATTTAGAAATAATAAGTCCGATATTTTTAAAGTGGAAAATCCAGAAACTACTTTTATATCTACCGACCTTTTTATTATCCAGCTATATTATCTACTTACGTCATTCCAATCTTAGGCAATAAATATCCAAAAGTACATTAATAGTGACCTAGTTGCACAATGGTGTTAACATTACTTTAAACAGATGATTTTAAAAATCTTGCGCCATTTGAAATATTTATAATTCAACGCCAATACCTGCTTTTTCTATACTAGTTCTATTTGTTACTTGTATTCCTTGTGTTTGCTTATCATATTCTTATAGCATGCCAAAGTACATTCTCATCAATTTATTTACTCTATTTAAACTCGACTCGTGTGTGTGTGTGTGTTAAGTTAATGGCACTGGTTTTGGTAAACCAAAAGGCCAGTCTAATTTATTATTTGATTATAAAATGTTGTGGAACATATATAAGCTTACATACACATATATTTTTATTACTATTATTATGTTTATGCATATATATTTTTTTTATGCTTATGGTTTTTTTTGTTTTGCCTATGCTTTTTTTGTTGCTTATGCATTTTTTGTTTATGCTTTTTTTTATATGATTTTTTTGCTTATGCTTTTTTTTAGGCTCATGTTTTTTTTATTATGTTCTGGTATTTTTTATGCATTTTTTGTGCTTTTGCTTTTTTCTTCTTTTTTTTTAGTATTTTTTTAACTATCTTATTTGTATATTTTTTTTTCGGATTTTTCCTTTATTTTTTTTTCAAAAATTTGATTGGTTAGAAATTTTACAACATTTTACTTCATTTACAATTTTATGTTAGTTTCTTTTGTTAATTTATATAATAGTCTTCTCACCTCATTTTTTTCAGATGCTAATATTGTATCCAAACTAGCAGGCAAAGGTAATATGTTTGCAATCATTGTATAAAATTTTGATATAGCCGACTCGTGAATATTGCATTCTAGTAAGCAATGTTGTAGGGTACCTGTTTCTCCACATTGACATCTTTCATTTTCAGAAATGCCCATTTTAAATTTATTCTCGGGTGTTAAACAATGTCCTGATCTAATTCTGGTAATAGTTCTTATGAAAGTCCGATCGCTGTCTTTATGAAACCAAGGTTTATGTTTTACTATTGGTTCAATCGCTTTGAACTTTTGACCTTCCATATATTCCTCGTAATGTTTTTGCCAAGCAGCTGTTAGTTTAGTTTTTGCCAATTGTCGCATATCTGTTGTCGGGATTTTGAAATTATGAATTTTAATTCCCTCCTCTGTGGCCCTTTTCGCTAGTTCGTCTACTTTTTCATTTTGGGGTATGCCTGAGTGTCCTCTGATCCAAACTAACTGAATTTCTTTGTTTAAGCTTTGGATTTCGTTACATATTCTTGAGATGTCTATTATTATGTGACTTAGTTCAGAATTGGGTGTTATATTTTCCAATTTTTGTATTGCACTTCTGCTGTCTGAAAATATAACATATTTTGAGTTGGATTCATATCTATGGCAGTATTCTAGTGCTTTTTTTATTGCCATTAGTTCGGCGGTATAGATAGAGGTATACTGGGGTAGCTGATATATTTCTGAATATTTATCTTCTTCATGATAGAAGGCAAATCCTATTTTATTATTCCTTTTTGATCCATCTGTAAATATCTTCTCGAAGTTGTGCCATTTTTCATTTATTTGTCTTTGAAATTGAACCTTTGTTGTTACGTCTTCTTTGTCATACGATGTATAATACGTTGTTGGTGGTTTTAGTATAGTTTTGTAAGGCACAGAAAAACATGGTTGTACTTTGCTTTCATAAACAATATTTTTGTAATCGATAATCCAGTTATAACTCTCTATTATGAGTGGTAATCTTTTCTTTTCCCAATATCTTGATTCTAGGTATGCAATGAATAAATTATGTATGTTTTTTTGGCCCTCACCTTGTTTACTATTAATTTTTAAAATTAACCTGTCACTCAGCATTTGTCTTCTGAGATGTAATGGTGGTTCTGCACACTCCACTTCCAAGACATTTATTGGCGAGCTTTGTAAACTTCCTATTGCTAATCTTAAACATCGATTTTTAATTTTTTCTATCTTTTCTGTGTGACATTTAGCAGCGGTCCCATATAAAATGCTTCCATAATCAATGATTGATCGTATGAATGATTTATAGAAAATTAAACTTATATTTGGATCTGCTCCCCATTTTTGGTGACTAAACACTTTGACGATATTGATAGCATTTTCACATTTTTTAATAACATTTGAAATTTGTTGTTTCCAATTGAGTTTTTTGTCTAATATAACTCCTAAGTACGTAACAGCTGATTTGTACTGGATATTCATGTTGGCCATTCTGATTGTATTGGGATGCTGATATCTTCTCCTTGTAAATGTACAAACTGACAATTTTCTTTCATTTATAGCTGTTCCGTTGTCTTCAAACCACTTCTTAGCTGCAGTTGTTGCTTCATTGAGTTGTCTGTGACACATCTCTATATTTTTATATTGTGTTCTTATGGCGTAATCGTCTGCGAATTGGAATATCTTAACGTCATATTTTTGTAGGGCGATTTCAAAGTCGTATGAGTAGATAATATATAAAAGTGGACTTAAAATACCTCCCTGTGGTAATCCTTTAGATGTCTGTCTTGGGCCCACTAATTGGTTATCTGTTCTTACATAAATATTCCTGTTGCTGTACAACTTCTGAATGTGTCTGATAAGATGGCGAGGAAGGCCTAATTTAACCATTTTGGTCGTCAAGATTCCCAGGTCTACGTTATCGTAAGCACCTTCTATGTCTAGGAATATAATACTGGAAAACTTGTTACTGGTAAATCCATGATATACATCCACTACTAGCTCACATAAAAGAACTCGACTCGTGTTTAGAAATCTAAAATGATGGTTATTATTATTGATTCATTATGATTTATTCGGTGTTTAGTTCCAGATAGTTGACATTGTAGAGTTACAATTAATTTATAAATGTTACTATAAATGGCTGGTTTATAAATAGTGCCAAATCCTTTCACTATGAATAGTCTGTTAGTTTCTTGATAACTAATGTGAATATATCATTTGAGTAAAATCATCATTCTATTTAAATAAGCAATCAAAGGAATTTTATAAATCGATTATACACAATTGTGAATTTGTAAAAGATTCCAATAGCAGGGACTTTTTTGTACTAACTCCATTAAAAGTACTCGCTTGGATTTAACTGTTGTGATATGGTTTGTATATATAGTAATTTTAACTTTATATCAGATTTGGTAGCTCTTAAAAACCAAATCAAAAATTTCTTGAAATATGTTACCTACTTCCTTAATCTTTGAGCCTGTACACTTACAGGTGTGGGTTGTTTAGTGGAGTTGAGTATGTTGGTATTCTTGTCCAGTTATCTCTCCACTCATTTCGGTCCTCCTTCAGCCTTTTTATCTCTTCCCATTTTAAGTTTATCTTACTTGCTGCCGCCTTCACATCCTCTAACCATACTCTTTTCGGTCTCTCTGCTGTCTTCCTCTGGACTTCTTCTTGTATGTTCTAGTTTCAAATACCTGTTTCTTTCTTCCGCCGTTCGTGGAAGATGGCCGAACCATCCCAGTTGTGTTTTTTCTCAGATTTTATCTATGTGTTGCATTCCTAATCTTATTTTCCTGAGGAATGTATTTTTCACATTATTAAACAGTCTTCCTCCGGCTGTTCTTATTTCCCGTATTTCCTCCTCTAATTTACCATCTTCTGATGTAATTGAACCCAAATATTTGAACTTTTGGACTTGTTCTATATGTTCAAGATTAGGAAATCTTGAATTATGTATATTACGATACTTTTATAAACGTGTAAAATATTTGTAGATATTAAACTCATGTGTCTTCTTCTCGTCATTGTATACATTTTAAGGCGTAAACTCAGTATTTGTAGCATTGTAAAAATGTGTAGGTATTTGTAGATTTCTTTGTATCATTTCGGTATTTTTGTGCATTCAAAG
Organism: Galeruca laticollis; assembly: GCA_963921935.1. Taxonomy (NCBI): domain Eukaryota; kingdom Metazoa; phylum Arthropoda; class Insecta; order Coleoptera; family Chrysomelidae; genus Galeruca; species Galeruca laticollis. Next base: position 76,851,425 of record OY998180.1, read on the forward strand.
GGTAAATTCAATTTATGGCTTTGTTAAATATTTAGAAAATATAACGTTTCGCAATATTATTGTAAAGTAGCATTGTTAGAGCAAACGAAATAACACATTTAGAAATTCGTGAAAGACATATTTTCGCATTGTGTTTGAAATCTTATAGTTAAAAATTTAGGAAAATGTCACGTTTCAGACTATTATTTATTGTGTTGTAAAAGCCCTAAAATGTTATTACTTGGAGCAAAACTAAAATTGTAAATTTCTTAAAAGACTTATTGTCACGTTGTATGTGAAATTTTATGGTAGATGGTCGGAGGTTTGTAATAAATGCTTCAATAACCTTTCTGAGTAAAAGGTTACAATAGGAAGGTATCACCTTTTGAATGTTCAATAGAAATTGAAATATCTATTGGAGGCGTCCATTGTTGAATCTTGTCAATGGTCCGGAAAGTCAAATGATACTGGCCAATAGGAAATGTTTATTTATTTTTAGTCACTCCAATCCACGTGTAAACACGCCCCTTGCAGATTTCTATTTAACACGTCTTACAACGGAAATCAGTTACGAGCTCATCGCTCAATCAACGAAGTGAGTTCAACACTCATTCAAGAAGCATTTACACTTAGTTAAGCAGTTATCACATAGTTACATAATCGGTTGGTAAGTTATCGGTTACATTATTAACGAGTCAGTTGGTTGTATAGTGAATCGGTTCCTTAAGTTGTGCAACTAAGTCGAAACTCAAGTTCTAAGTATAATTCAAGTCGAAACACATCGTTTCATCTCTATTAAGTCAAACCTGTCGTTTCTTAATTAGTTTTCGAGTTCAATACTCAATCGAATTCAACACTCAATTCAATAACTTCACTCAAATTTAAACAGTCAGAGATACTAAGTCTAACATATCGTTACTTAGTTGCTATACGAGACAAGGGTAGTCATCAAGTCGAAACATAACGTTCCCGAATCATTAAGTTCTTATTTACCTTCCGATCTGAAGCCATCGAAGTTCAAACATTCATAACTTTGTACCATCCCTGTAAATTTGTATATAATGAACTATTAATTTCGAGATTAACTTTCTCAGATTAAGATTATTAATATAGTTGAATGTCTACGCCAGTCGACTAAGTTCAATTAAATTATAATCAAAAACACTATATTTTCCTCTTCTTCTGTATTTGACTCATTAAGCTAATTAGTCGAAACTCATCGCATTTTTTTGCACCTGGTTTTTAAGGAATAGGAACAAAAGTAGATTTTAGCCAGTGTTGAGGAATGTATCCATTGTTATAGATGGTATTGAATAGTTTGGTGAGAATGTTTAAGTTTTCTTCATTTATAAGTTTCAGGAGTTCTGGACAAATGTTGTCTGGTCCAGGTGCTTTACCGTTTTTTATTCCCTTCAAAGCCTTCTCCATTTCTGCAGTAATTATATTTGGTCCCATTTCTGTTTGACATTGGTTATGGAAAGGGGGACCTTTGTCGTCGAAAAAATCAGAAATATAATTTGTCCTCACTTCTTGCAGTTCTTGTGTGTCTAAGACTGTCTTGTTGTTTTGATTTACTATTTTTGTATATTCTGGGGATTTACGGTTTCCTGTAATTTCTTTAACTCTTTTGTAGATCTAAATAGATCATGCTTTTGGTACATCTCCTCTATTTCCTAACTTCTCTCCATCATCCATGCTTCTTTGGAATTTCTAATTTTAGTCCTGACAAGTGCTTGGGTTTCTTTATATTTTCCTTTTTGCGTGTTTTTGAGTTTCCGCCGTTGGTCCATTCAATCTAAAATCTTTTGAGTCATCCATTCTTTATGCCGTTTCCTGGTGTTAACAGTTGTTATATATTCTTGCGTGTCTAAAATGGCATTTTTAAGCTGACTCCAGGAGTTCTCTATTTTTTCCTCAATTGTATATTCAGACTTTATGATTTTTTGAGCTTTACTCAGTTGTTTGTTGAGTTTATCAGAGATGATTTGCTTCTTTGCCTCGTCTCGTCTTTTAGGACTGCCGTGTTGGGTTTTCCTATGACTTTCTTTTTAAGTTTTTTCAATCGAATTTGCATTTGAGCTACTACGGGATTGTGATCTGACTCCAGATCTGTACCAGGGTAAGTTTTCACACTGCGAATGCCATTTCTGTATCTTTTTGGTACTAGAATATAGTCAATTTGGTTTCTAATTGGATGTTCTGGTGTGTCTTGAGGAAATCTCCATGTATAGAGGCGTATTGGGGGTAGTTTGAACCACGTGTTGGAGATGAACATTTTCACCTCTTGGCAGAATTGAACTAATGTATTGCCTCATTCGTTTCTTATTCCTAGTCCATGCTCCCCGGCAGTATTTTTATCTAGAAATACGTATTTATCTAATGAAGTAGGGATCACGAATTTACCTTACTTTTTGATAGTTTGGTGCCAGTTGTAATACTTGGAGGTACAAGTTGCACTCCCTGTTTATTTAAATAGTGTTGTACATGCTGAAAACCTCTATCGGCCATCACACACATGCCTGGTTGCGAACAGTTTATAAAATCACATGTTTCAACAAAACATGTATTCGTTATTCTTCCACCACAACCTGTTGAAACATGATTCACCAAACCATTTAGAGTATAGTACACAAGATTCTTGATAGTATTGGTCTTTTTATATTCTGACCATGACAGTGATTGATTCAAGGCTTTTGAAGGTTTTTGTATCTCAATTTCTAAGCATTTAATGATGCAACTTATATTATTATATCTATACCTAAAAGCCATTGGTAAATTATTTTTTATAGAATCTTTATCCAATTTGATAAAGCGTGAACTTGAAATATGAATTTAAAAAAGGGTATTTTCTTTAAAAATTTCTTAATTTCATGTCGAAATATAGTATTTTTGAAAAGAGAAGCTACTTCCGAGCATCGTAGAACAGTTTTTCAAAATGAGTCATCATGGCTATTCAGATATTTCTATTTGATAATATTTAGTATATAGTTTTTATTTTGTTAATAATAAATGAGTATTGCTGACAGTAAAACCAAAAATTATACAAAATGGAATAACCTCCGAGAGCTTGAGGAAGCTTGGCGAATCGTAGTAAATAAATAAATTTATTGCTCTCTGGTATAACAACGATATATGAACAAGAGGAGAAGATATTGTTAAATCTATTAATGCATAAGATACGTGATAGAGTGATGACATAAAGAGTTGAAATAATTAATAAAAATATAATAGAAAAGGAAAATTCGGACTGGTTGAGGTGCTCTCAGTTATTCATTTATAATGAATGATCTAAGTTTTGAAGATGCGAAATATGCTATACGAATAACTGCCCATACGTTTTTTATGAAAAATTAAGTACCAACATTAAATAAAGTGCTGGAAGCTGTTAGTGGAAACGATTTCATCCCTAAAATGGATAAGAAGAGGTTGAGGAAAATCTTACATGGTTTGAATTTTAGTTATTAGAAAATAAACACAAAGAGTGTTCTTATTGAAATATCTGAAATAGTATTGTGGAGAAAAGACTATCTAAGAAAAATCAACGAGTTTCGGAAGTAAGGAAGAAAGATCTATTATACGGATGAAACATGGGTGAAAAAAGTATTGTAAGATGGATTTGTGTTAAATGGGGAATTAATATTCAAGTCCAAAAAAACGGGAGACTACCATAAAGAGATGAACGCAGAGGTGTACGAGAAGTGGTTTGGACGTATTACTGAAAATTTGAAATCAGAATCTGTCGTAGTTATGGATAATGCTCCTTATCACAGTTGACACACAGTTACAGAATAAAAGCATCCCTTACTATGAAAGCAGTGTAAAGAACGAATTGCTTCAAATTGTGAAGATACATACCTATGCTGTAGATGAATTAGCATTGAGCCATTGAATTACTATATTAAGGTTACTCCCGTATCATTGTGAGTTGAATCCATTTGAATTAATTTGGGCACAAGTTAAAGGGGATGTGGCACAGGAAAATAGATCGTTTAAGTTAGCCGATGTGGAACGAATGACAACAGAAAACTGGAGCTCATGTTCAAAATGAAGAAAAGAAAATATGGGATGTAGATAATATGGTTGAGAAAGTTATCGATGATATTGTAATACGAGTGTGGGTTGAAACAATTTATTTCTACTAAACTACAAACAATGAATGAACTCTGAAAAAAACCACTAAAAAGGATATTTATCTTGAGAAATATTTATCTTCTAAACGTCACCTTCACAATCCCCCTGTCGAAAAATCTCTAGACGTTCTCTCCCTTTTACTTTTCCGCCCAAACTATCTAGTATGCGAGAAAAGTATTGGTTTACCCCAAAAAAAGTTGAAATTTTGAAAAAAAATTTGCGTTTTCCATCAACAACAAGACGAAAAAACGGTTTTTAGAAAAATAATCCTGTGTGTATGTCGTCGTCGTCGTTGTCGTCGGCCACTTTTCGATTCATGTCTTATTAGCACGAGACAGCCTCCGGACTGCAAGAAGTCACCAATTTTATGATTGCATATTGTTAAGGATATGTCACAGATGAACCCTATTGATTTTCAGCTCACCAGAGCCAGTACAACGGCTGCTATGGTATTTGAAGTACGACTTTTTTTGTAATTTTTTGAGAAATTTCAGTTTGTTACCACGATACAGCCTCTGGAGTTCAACAAATCCCCAATTTTATGATTGACTATTATTCAGGACATCACGCAGATGAACCCTATTGATATTCAGATCACCAGAGCCAGTACAACGGCTGCTATGGTATTTGAAGTACGACTTTTTTTGTAATTTTTTGAGAAATTTCAGTTTGTTACCCCGATACAGCCTCTGGAGTTCAACAAATCCCCAATTTTATGATTGACTATTATTCAGGACATCACGCAGATTAACCCTATTGATATTCAGATCACCAGAGCCAGTACAACAGGTGCTATAGTACTTTAAGTACGATATTTTTGTCATTTTTGGGGAAATGTCAGTTTGTTAGCACAATATAGCCTCCGGAGTATATACAAGTGACCAATTTTATGATTGGATATTATTCAGAGCGTCTTAAAGATGAACCCTATTCATATTCAGCTCACTAACGCCAGTACAACGGGTGCTATGGTACTTGAGGTACCAAATTTTTGTCATTTTTGGAAAATTTTCAGTTTGTTAGCACGAGACAGCCTCCAGAGTGTATAAAAGTGACCAATTTTATGATTGAATATTGTTCAAGATATCACACATTTGTACCCAACTGATTTTCAGCTGACTAGAACGAGTATAGCAGGTCCTATAAATCCAGATATACTGCATTTTTGGTTATTTTTGGAGAAATTTTGGTTTGTTAGCACGATACATCCCCCGAAGTGCATACAAGTGGCAATTTTATGATAGTATATTGTTCAGTGCCACAGATGCGGAAAAGTTAGTTTTAATCTTTAAAACCGTTTATTTCTTGTCAGTCTTCCTCTTTCTGTCAGCTTCCCTATTGTAGGTTATGTCGCTGTCATATTGATAGTCCGAGGCCTGTTACACTGCCCCCTCCTTAGATGCATTACTCCTGGAATGCTTTTACCACCTTCGGATTTGTGGCTGTAACGGCAGTTGGTTCCGTTCTTACAGAAAGAGGTCTCATGGAAGTAGCAGGGGACGGTTTTCAATCCAGGTTCTGGGTGCAGACCAGGACTTCGATCGCTGTCTCTCTGAAAAATACTTCAATCATATTCCGAACAACTCTCCAATTCAAACCAGGGTGACTACCGTTCAACTTCGACATAGCTAACTTGGACAAGTTGACCTTCAGAGCTTCATCCTTCAGCTGGTGAAGGGCCTTCCAGACGTTCTTGTACGATGGTTGTTGGTTAGATGTAACTCTGGTTATCAGGTAGAAAATAAATCGTCGACCATCTCCAAGCTTCAAGACATTTCCTACTGCTGGATGTTGTCTCTTTAACTCCTCTTCACTACCATACTTTTTCTGCAAGTATTGGCTAAACCATGTGGAACGTCGAGATTGGCAGATGTGCTATGAACTAGGGAATAATCTTGCGACAACTTGAGCAGATCCTGTTTGATTTCTTCAACGACACCATGTCTTGCCCTTCTGGTTCCTCCGTAGGCATTCATGAAGTCTTCGCCCAGTAGTTGTTGTATTTGCATACCTTCATCGTGGTCCTCGGCATATGATGCTAGCTGATTAGAATGGCCTACAATCGGCTTTCCTCTAGGAGTTTTAAATATTCGATAAATAACATCGTTGATTTTCTTCTTGATGACATATGGACCCTTCCAGTTATTCTGTAATTTTGGGCATCATGTGACGCTAGTAAATGAAAATTCTGGAGAATTTGTGTTCCTGCTTGCTTAGGAACCTAATCGGAGAGTAGATAATGGGGCACTGGGCAACCGGAAGCTCGAAAGGAGACGCCAGTTTTTATCCATCAATGGAACCTCGAATGGGGGTAACCTAACATAGCAACCCCCACCTAAAACTTGTGTAGCGGAAGTAAACCCCACGAAAACTGTCGTGTGACATCACCTACGTCATCTGTCAACAGTCATCCATCTTTTGTTCTATGACGTCACCCACGCCAGCTGTTAACTGTCACATATACCATCTGTCATATGTGTCATCTGTCAAATTTGTAATCGATCTTGTGTTCTGTGATGTGCGTTTTCTCTCATGTCCTCCATTTCTTTCTATGTCAACATGTATTTTGTATATAGTGTGTGACGTAATTAAAAATGCCTCGTCTCGACCGTGAGATTCGAACCCACGACACACAGCGTCTTTCTCGTTCCTACCACAATCCCTAACCGTTGCGCTATCACGGCTTATATTTATCAATTTTTTGTTTGGGGTTCACCATCATCCGTTGCGTGTCAGTGACCCCAATAAATAATCCTAATGAAGAATCTTGAATTGAACGTATATTAATTATTCCCCAAATTAAAATTAATCATGTTAGCCGATAAACACTACATTATCACACAGGAAACCATTATTTTCTTATCTCAAACAACGAGCGAAATCAAGGTGTATATTAACATAAGATTCTAAATTATGTTAGCATGCTCACATCCAAACTTATCAACGAGTTTTTCCGTTTTTCTCATTCAAGAGACCATAGGAACTAAATTAACGATATACGAGTGAAATAAAAAGTGTCTATTAATAAAAATATCATGCTGGAAATGTCTTTCTTTCAGAGCATGCGAATTTTTTTTCCAATAATGGCTGTTTCTCCAATTAAATACCCCTCGTCTGGTAAAAGTCGCTTCATTGGTGAACATAATATTCTTAATAAAATTTCGGTCACCATTATGCTTGTTGAGAATACGCTGGCAGAACTGTAACCGTCGTGGGAGATCTCTTGGAAGCAAATTTTGAACAGGAGTGAAGTGATACGGGTGGAATTTTTTTTAGAATTCTAATAATAGACGACTGACTTACTCCTGTTGCTGATGACAAATGACGTGAACTTATTGTAGGATTTTCATCTATTCGAACCAAAATTCATCTTCTTGATTAGGTGAAATTTGTTTCGGACGACCACCTTGATTTTTATTGTGAAATGACCCGGTTTCACCCAAACGATGAAATAGATTTGAAAAAGTTTTGTGATTTGATTACCTTCTGCCTGGATATAACAATTCATACCGTCTGGCTGCAGAGCGCCCGCAAAAATGTTCTTGTGCGTATACACAAATCATATCCCGCATTTCTTGATTCGTAAAATGATTGTGACGAGGCATTTCAATCGAGTATATGATAGCTTTGAAAAATGCAACAATTGACTATAAACTCGCAGAAAAAAATATTCACTGACAAGAAATGTCATTTACTAGCAACAATTATCTGACAGTCCAAAACACACTTTTCATAAATTAAATAATATTTGAAATCTCCTTCTGATACTCTGAACTACTCAATTGCGTTTTTATCGAAAACGAATGAGAATATCGTGTTTGAACAGGAGTACCAATATCATGTGAAAATGATGTTTATATCATATTTTTTAATATAAATCACTAAAAAGTTTCGTCAAAAAAAGTTACCAGTCAATTTCATCTTCAGATATCCTTCACGAGGCTCACCCTGTACCAAATGTCAAATAATACACAAAATCATATTGCCTGTATAAAATTATGGCTCTGTGCCGATTTTGATAACAATCGATAAATAAACAGTGAAATTATTAGCAAAAAACGAAAAAAAAAATTCAACTTCAACGCCCTTTATCTTTTTCCACAGCAATATTTTATTGAGGTATATTTGGTCCTATCGCCATATTTTGATCCAAACAATCTACCCTTAGCGTATGTCCCAATAGTTATTAATCACCCTGTATATAGGTATTAGGTCACTACGACGACGATCAATATATAGGATGTCATTGGACTCAGACACGTTCGATCGTTATACAGGATGTACAAAGATGCCATAAGGGAGCTACAATGTATCTCTGCTATTATTGGTCGGATTGAAATCGAACAAACGGCGTTATAGATTATTTCGATATACAGGGTGTCGACATAAAGATGCCATAAGGGCACTCTGTTATTATTGGTCGGTAACAGTTGCCTTCGAGGAAAATTTGGTGACCTTGTTTCTGCGAGACATGGAGTTAAAGCCAAGCTACCCTTCTTCTTGCACAGCGATAATCAGATGGCCAAAGGTATTCGAGAAGTTCTTGGGGAAAGTATGGAAACAATTACAAAAAGAAGACTATTATCTACTAGACCTCGATATTACTCAAGACTTCTGTGGGGTGTTCCAGAAAGAAGAAGAAATGACAAACTACTTAACAAGTAACTTTACCTTTCGTAAACATGGAATGTATAGGGAGAATTGTAACGTAATTGTAAATAATAATAATAATAATACAGTCGGAATTGATTGCCTTACGTGGCTTACATCTAACGTGAGGGTTAAAATATACAACCAAATTTATTTGTTAAATAACCAGTCCTCGTGTTAACAAGAGCATTGGAAACCATATTATAGATATCGTCAACTGTCCAGATAAGAGATTAAAACACACATTTTCCAACACTTTAGACAGAGAACATGGAATTACAAGATTAGAAGCAACCATATATAATTAAACATTTGCCGACATTTAGATAGATTCAACATAGGATTATATATGTAGCTGTCCACGATATCTGCCAATTATAACAACTATAAGGCCAATATTTGCACAAAACTTTGACTAGCTTTTACTATAAACCATCTTTATATGACGTATAACTAGCTATGTTGAGCGATTTAGTCATTTCTCTCGATATTTACCACTATTTACCGAGAATCAGTAACAACCAACATTTATATAGATTCAACCTATCATTATATATGTAGATGTTCACGAGATCTACCAATAATAACAAATAAATTACTAATATTGGAAGTTTCTAGTACGATTCAGACAAATGCATCGATTTTGAGCAAAACTAAGTCTAGCTTCTGATATCCCATCCCAACTATTCTCGTTATATACCATATAACTAGCTATGTTTAGCGATTGCGTAATTCCCCCGATATTAAGCACTATTTACGGATAACTAGTAACATAAACCGACGTTTGTATAGATTTAACCCAGCATTATGTATGTAGATGTCCACGATATCTACAAATAATAAGAAATATATGGCCAATATTGCAAGTTTCTAGAATGATTCAGACAAATGCATCAATTTTGGGCATAACAAAGTCGAGTTTTCTTTGGTCGATATATGCCATATAAGCTATGTTGAGCGATTTTGTCATTTCTCTTGATATTTAGCACTGTTTACCGAGAACTAGTAACATTAAGCGACGATCAGGGATTATATGTAATTCTATTTAATAAATGAAATAAATGCGAATTATAAAAAATATTGTGTAAAACTTGTGTCACAATGACTCGTTTTGTAGTACTAATGAAGTTTACGCAACGAACCTCGAAGCGGTGAGTTGCGCAAATCTATACAAACGTCGGTTGATGTTACTAGTTCTTGATAAATAGTGCTAAATATCGTGAGAAATGACAAAATCGCTCAGTAGACCTAATTATATGTCATATAAAGACAAAAGATGGGATAACCAAAGGTGGACGACTTAGTTTTACTCAAAATCGATGAATTTGTATGAATCGTCCTAGAAACTTTCAATATTAGCCATATATCTGTTATAATAGGCATATATCGCAGAAATTTACGTAAATAAGCTACATTAGGTTGAATCTATCGTCACTTAATGTTACTAGTTCTCGGTAAACAGTGCTAAATATCAAGAGAAATGACAAAATCGATCAACATAGCTTATATGGCATATATCAACAAAACAAAACTGGACTTTGTTATGCATAAAATCGATGCATTTGTCTGTATCGTTCTAGAAACTTGTAATATTGTCCATATATTTCTTATTATCTGTAGATATCGTCGACAGCTACATATATAATGCTAGGTTGAATCTATCTAAATGTCGGTGAATGTTACTAATTCTCGGTAAATAGCGCTAAATATCGAGAGAAATGACAAAATCGCTCAGTAGATCTAGTTATATGTCATATAAAGACAAAAGATGGGATGACGAAAGGTGGACTTAGTTTTACTCAAAATCGATGAATTTGTATGAATCGTCCTAGAAACTTCCAATATTAGCCATATATCTGTTATAATAGGCATATATCGCAGAAATTTACGTAAATAAGCTTCATTAGGTTGAATCTATCGTCGCTTAATGTTACTAGTTCTCGGTAAACAGTGCTAAATATCAAGATAAATGACAAAATCGATCAACATAGCTTATATGGCATATATCGACAAAAGAAAACTGGACTTTGTTATGCATAAAATCGATGCATTTGTCTGTATCGTTCTAGAAACTTGTAATATTGGACATATATTTCTTATTATTGGTAGATATCGTCGACAGCTACATATATAATGCTGGGTTAAATCTATCCAAGTGTCGGTTAATGTTTATAAAGAGAGAGAATAGTTATGAAATTTAAATAATAATCTTAGAAATTCACGACGAGCGAAATCAAGGTGTATATTAACATAACTTTGTTATGCTCAATATTGATGCTTGTTTGAATCGTTCTATAAACTTCCAATATTAGCCATATATCTGTTATAATAGACACATATCGCGGAAATTTACGTAAATAAGCTACATTAGGTCGCTTAATGTTACTAGTTCTCGGTAAATAGTGCTAAATATCAAGAGAAATGACAAAATCGCTCAACATAGCTTATATGGCATATATCGACCAAAAAAAACTCGACTTTGTTATGATCAAAATCGATGCATTTGTCTGAATCATTCTAGAAACTTGCAATATTGGTCATATATTTCTTATTATTGTAGATATGGTGGACATCTACATATTTAATGCTGGGTTAAATCTATCCAAATGTCGGTTAATGTTACTAGTTCTCGGTAAATAGTACTAAATATCGGGAGAAATTACGGAGTCGCTAAACATAGCTAGGTATGTGGCATATAACGACCAAAGATGGGATAACAAAAGCAGGACTTAGTTTTGCTCAAAATCGATGCATTTGTCTGAATCGTACTAGAAACTTCCAATATTAGTCATTTATTTGTTATTATTGGTAAATATCGTGAACATCTACATATATAATGGTAGGTTGAATCTATATAAATGTTGGTTGTTACTGATTCTCGGTAAATAGTGGTAAATATCGAGAGAAATGACTAAATCGCTCAACATAGTTAGTTATACGTCATATAAAGATGGTTTATTGTAAAAGCTAGTCAAAGTTTTGTTCAAATATTGACCTTATAGTTGTTATAATTGGCAGATATCGTGGACAGCTACATATATAATGCTATGTTGAATCTATCTAAATGTTGGCAAATGTTTAATTATATATGGTTGCTTCTAACCTTGTAATGCCATGTTCTCTGTCTAAAGTTTTGGAAAATGTGTGTTTTAATCTCTCATCTGGACAGTTGACGATATCTATAATATGGTTTCCAATGCTCTTGTTAACACCAGGACTGGTTATTTGACAAATAAATTTGTTGTATATTTTAACCCTCAGGTTAGATGTAAGCCACGTAAGGCAATCAATTCCGACTGTATTATTATTATTATTATTTACAATTACGTTACAATTCTCCCTATACATTCCATGTTTACGAAAGTTAAAGTTACTTGTTAAGTAGTTTGTCATTTCTTCTTCTTTCTGGAACACCCCACAGAAGTCTTGAGTAATATCGAGGTCTAGTAGATAATAGTCTTCTTTTTGTAATTGTTTCCATACTTTCCCCAAGAACTTCTCGAACACCTTTGGCCATCTGATTATCGCTGTGCAAGAAGAAGGGTAGCTTGGCTTTAACTCCATGTCTCGCAGAAACAAGGTCACCAAATTTTCCTCGAAGGCAACTGTTACCGACCAATAATAACAGAGTGCCCTTATGGCATCTTTATGTCGACACCCTGTATATCGAAATAATCTATAACGCCGTTTGTTCGATTTCAATCCGACCAATAATAGCAGAGATACATTGTAGCTCCCTTATGGCATCTTTGTACATCCTGTATAACGATCGAACGTGTCTGAGTCCAATGACATCCTATATATTGATCGTCGTCGTAGTGACCTAATGGCGATTTGGTACATGCTGTTTTGTTCGATGAAAATCCAAGCAGAGTGCCCTTATGGCATTGTCCACGCCCTGTATATTGATTGTAGTAACGTACCTAACACCGTTTATTCGACTTCAATCCGACCAATAACAGCAGAGTGTCTTTTTGACATCCTGTATATAAACAAATAATCTATAACGTCGTTTGTCCCATTAAAATCTAGCCAATAACAGCGGAGATACATCTTTTTGTACACACTGTACATCGAAATAATCTACAACGCCGTTTGTTCGATGAAATAACAGCAGAGTGCCTTTTTGATATCCTGTATATAAAAAATAATGTATAACGTTGTTTGTTCCCGTGAAAATCTGGCCAATAACAGCTGAGATACATCATAGCGTCTTATGGCATCTTAATGTCAACACCCTGTATATCGAATTTTAGACTACCTCATTCAACGCCTTAAAAATTATTACAATGAGAGAGATCTATTTCAATAATATTTTTATTAATAGACACTTTTTATTTCACTCGTATATCGTTAATTTAGTTCCTATGGTCTCTTGAATGAGAAAAACGGAAAAACTCGTTGATAAGTTTGGATGTGATCATGCTAACATAATTTAGAATCTTATGTTAATATACACCTTGATTTCGCTCGTTGTTTGAGATAAGAAAATAATGGTTTCCTGTGTGATAATGTAGTGTTTATCGGCTGACATGATTAATTTTAATTTGAGGAATAATTAATATACGTTTAATTTAAGATTTTTTATTAGGATTATTTATTGGGGTCACTGACACGCAACGGATGATGGTGAACCCCAAATAAGAAATTGATAAATATAAGCCTTGATAGCGCAACGGTTAGGGATTGTGGTAGGAACGAGAAAGACGCTGTGTGTCGTGGGTTCGAATCTCGCGGTCGAGACGAGACATTTTTAATTACGTCACACACTATATACAAAATACATGTTGACATAGAAAGAAATGGAGGACATGAGAGAAAACGCACATCACAGAACACAAGATCGATTACACATTTGACACATACGACACATATGGCAGATGGTATATGTGACAGTTGACAGATGGCGTGGGTGACGTCATAGAACAAAAGATGGATGACTGTTGACAGATGACGTAGGTGATGCCACACGACAGTTTTCGTGGGGTTTACTTCCGCTACACAAGTTTTGCTATGTTAGGTTAGCCCCATTCGAGGTTCCATTGATGGATGAAAAATGGCGTCTCCTTTCGAGCTTCCGGTTGCCTAGTGCCTCATTATCTTCGGAGTATCCCAATTTACATTTAGACGCTGAACTGGGTTCATAACGCGATAATCTCATTTTTTTCAACACTTCAAACATTCGGGCATGTGATTTCCTCTTTTTTCTCGTCTTATAAACATAGTTTTCTTCCCCAATCATAACTATTATTATCTGAGGCCTGTTACTGTGTAGCTATTCCGTTACAATATTATTATCAACGTCGGTAATAGTGATAGTGATATTGATGATGGAAAATCGGGAAATGACAAAGGGTAAGTTCTCGCATTTTTTTTTCAGTGTAACGAGTTTTATTTTTGTAATTCATATTTTTGTACCTATGATTTCCGTTAACGATAAAAAATTCTTTCGTTTTAATTGAAGAGTTTTCTTTATTCTATAAATGTTTCCCACGTCCAAAAAATAGTTTACGAAAATGTAACAATGATATTTTTAAACCCGGAAAAAAACATCCACCGCACTGTGCAAGTCCTATATCGGTACAGGCGGAAGTCATTGCACTTTTTAAACTTTTTGGTTTTAGTGTAGCAATAAATTCAGCATAGACGTTATTTCTATTTTCTTCTCAAGGTTCAAAACTTCTTCTTTTAATAAATCATTTTTTTGTTTTAAATTGGTTATATTATTTATACAATTATCAATTTTTTTGATATGTGCAGTAAACAAAGAGAGGATGTGGTTCATTGCAGTGTTTAGTATTTTTAGTTGATCCATCAGGACTTATTATTCTCTCCAAATGGTGCGCCACTGAGGTATTGATCGCTATCAGTTGAAGTATCCATCAAATAACAAAGTAATTAGCGTTATTAGCAACAAAAAATAAGAACCAGTTCTGCACAGTACGTAACTAATTGAATTCAGCTAACAAGGCAATTCATTTGTATATCAAATAACTAATTGCCCGAAAATGTAAAACACAATGTTACACTGATATGTGGCAGGAAATTGCTTAGGTACTCATGCCCAAAACCCTCATCGAATATTCACTTTTTCAAATGTGTCAATAATGTGTTAACATTTCAATATCAATACTCGTACTCATCCTATAATATATCAACTTCCTAATGTTTTACAAAATATGAGGTTAGGTTGTGATAGGCCGAAAATAATGCTACATTTAAATTCAAGGCACAGAATTCCTTAAATCAACTCAAAATACTGCGACACGAAAGCATTATGTTGAAGTATACTGTTTCAAAGCACATTTTGATAAAATAAATAATAGAAACCGTTTCAAAACTGATTGTCCCATAGCAATAAGTTCTAAGTATAATCCAATCAACCCTATCAATATCAACTAACATTTCAAGATCCTGTGGACCACTTTCAATCTTGTTACTTTCACAATTGTATTCAGTTTACATTAACTATTTATCTCTATTATTTCTAAATTTATGGAAAATCCTCTTCAAGTATTATTACGATTATTACTTAGGTGTCCCACAATACATGGAGAAAATTCCAAACAATGCACTGTATGCTGTACAGGTAAAGACTACTCATTTATTTATTATTACTGTAGCAGGTAATCTTACTAATATGGTAGTTTCTCGCAGTAGGTTTGAAATTTTAGTATTCTGGCATGACCAAGTTTTCCATGTAAAATCTTATTCATAAAAATATTTCATTTTTATTATCAGAATGGTACTTTTTCCAATTTTACTAGATTTTTTTTCTCTCACATACATTTGGTCTGTATTATTTTAATTCTAATGTAAATATGAAGATTTCTTTATCATATAATGTAATATGGTTTTTAGTACACTTCATCTCGTTTGAAATAACATTAAGCTTCAGTTTGCTGTAGTTTCAGTGTTTTACCGTACGCTGAACTTGGGAAATTTAGTTAGAGGAATTCACTATTCAATTTTCGCATAAAGGATTGCAAATACAACTAAAAATCCTTCATCTTTAGAGTTTATTTTTTAGATTTCTCCAATTAATAGACATTTTTGCGTATTTACTCATACTAACAAAAGACAAATAATCCCAGTTACAAGTTAATTGGCGGTCCCGAGAAAATAATAAAATCCTTCATACACCGCGCCGTAGCCTTTTGTTGATATGGCAATAAACTGGGTTAATTGCAGCACAGCAATTAACGTATTACAAACATTTTTCTTTCAGAATTGTGGCTCAAATGTCAAAAATATACGTGAGTTACAGTTCGCTCACCTAAGTATTTCCATGATAATATCAAACATGAGCCCTTTATAGTAACGTCGATTTTCCAAACTCATTAACAAGATTGTTGCGCTGACATGCCCACATTTTCCAACTTTCAAACGAACGGAAACTTCAAATTCTAGCTCTTCAAAATTCACAACACCTTCGATGGCTTAATAGGCCTTGATAGTCTCAAACTTCCAAAATCCAAACTCAATTTTCATGATTCTCAACTCGTCGCAGAAAATTCTATCCCGTCTATTCAATATTATGAAAGCAACAAACTCCAATTTTACTGTATCTATCTTGAACCACAGATAACCGCCCAAGTCCGAGTACCCGATAAAGAAATTCAAGGAACCATCTTACTTCCCAGACAAGAGATACAAGGAGCTACTCTTGTTCAGAGATCCATTTACCCCATTACCATCTTTACACAGGCGACATCTTAATCCAGAAGAGCACATAAAATGACTGTGCAAAAGGTTTTCAGATGTTTTCTACCATCCAGCAAATACGACAGAGACACTTCAAAACCAAAATTCATGGTAATATCTCATCCATGAAACCTTTGGAATTTATTCATCGATATACCCTCCAAGCAAATAGACAAAAGTTTCTAATAATCGTTAATGCATTTTACATGTATGGACTAACCTATCCAATGGGATCTAATTCCAACAACGTCCTATACCACACATGATGTTAGCTGACAGAGCGGTATCGAATTCAAGAATGGACTTATGCAAGAATTTGTAGCTTGGTCCATTATACAATGCGGATTGCCCACAGTCAAACGGGATATTTGAACGCTTCCATTCCCCAATACTTGAACATCTCAGAATTCTCAGAGCACAGAAGAAATTTCTTAAGGAACAAAAGTAATACGATATCTTGGGTTGCAACATTTCCATATGTAAATACAAAAAAACCAATAAACGTTATAAATGGCCATTTTGACGCTCAATATCCTTATAAAGAAATACATAGATGAACTATAACTTACAAACCTTTTACCAAGATCTATACCAAAAAAAATTGTGAAAAAAATCAACTCCTTCAAAGATTTTCTCCTTAAATCGCAACAAAAAACAACGAAGTCACTATTGTCACCCAAAATCACACGCAACGGCAGTTGACGAGTGACACAAGTACACCCCACAAAAACCATCACACCAAAAAGGCCCAAAAGACACTATCTACAGCATGTAAATGCCAAACCATCAAAAGTCCCTCTATATACTCAGTGATTTGTGTGAATTTTCAAATGACCGAAAAAATAGGAACGTGTTCACCGATTACGATAGAATTCTGTCAGTTGACTCGGGACGCTGAGGGGTAAAATTATCAGCTTCCTAGCTGTACTCTAAGCTCAGATACAGGTACCCTCGATTTAAGTTGTTTGTCGGTATATATATTTGTCCTTATGGGGTCATGGCGATCTAACATTTCGAAAATATTGTTTTTATTTCAATTTATATGCTTTTTGACATCAGATAGAGAAAAAACACTCCAAATGTTTTTTGTAGCACAATTAAAGACTTTTCCAACGATATAATATTTGAGATATTTGGTCTACTTTTGTGGAGTTATAGCCAAAATTAATGGCCCACCCTTTAATTTTTATCGTGTTTTCAAGTTTTTTCCAATTAATACGGTACAGATCAAAAATTTTCACGAAAAAAAGTATCCTTAAATACTTCATACCTCCAACATATTATTTAAAATATGTATATTATTTTTCTTAGGTATATGAGAATAGAATTTAAAAGTTGTACAAAAAGTACTGATATCAGTCAACAAAACCTCTTTATTTTGGCAAATAAGGAAACAAGAATTTTGTTAACAGTAGATAAAATAGTCCTCTTCGTGATTTTAACAAAATTCAAATCTTGAAACCAGTCGTAAAATAATGTTAAAATATCTTGCACGCGGTCCCATTTCAACCCCAAAACATTGTCCGTAGTGCCGTTGTTCGTAATAGCGTGTTCCCAACAGCGCAATTCAAATTTGGCGTAATTCATTATTTGAATGGACTCCGTCATGAAATTTTCCAATTCTTTCTCTGAATCGAGACCAGTGACACAATTGTCAACATAAAAACGTTTATTCGATATTTGGAGAATTGTTTTATCATAAGAAGTCTCACCATTTTATTAAACAGTGCTCAGATGATGTTGTATCACAGCATCAAATAACCCCAAACACTACCCTAGTGTGTCGAAAGTGGGTAAGAAGACCATTTTCATCGATCCAAAGAGAACATCTCTATCAGAATGAGCTATGCTGATCTGCTAGAAAGCTTTCCTAATATCAGCAATTACCCCAATTCGGGAAAACTGAATCTTAGAAGAATAGAAGGCATAAGTTCGATCAGGTTAAAGCCCGTCTCTAAACATTGATTCAAACAAGGGTATCCTTTTCCATACGCTGAAGCGTCAAAGACTGGTCTGATTTTCCTAGTGGAGCTGTTCAGTTTTACGACGGTAATGACAGTACGAAGATAATGACTAACATAGTACACCTCATTTTGCGGAACATATTCTGATACCTTCTGTCCGCCATTCAGTAAAAACTTGATGATAAAATCACCGTAAAAAGTTTATTTCTGAGCTTCATTAATAGATTATCCAATCGAGGTAAAAATAGGTGTCGCTAATACACCCCTTACACAAGATGTGATATCAAAGCATACGATGTATAGGGTGATACAAGTACTATATCTGCTTATAATCATTTTAAAATAAAGGTAAGCTATGGCTACATATTCACATTTTATTCCTTATTAATTTGAAAGTTTGGAATAATTGATGTACTTGCGTTTATATTATAATTTTATTATTAAAAGCTAAAAATAATAATTCAATCACATGATGAGGAACACGAACAATTTATTATTGATGAATCGACAATTGACAACTGACATAAACACAGAATCAAAAAGCTGTAATTGAAAATCAAATAGGAAATATGAAAAATGAAAGAAATATAGGCCCAACAACTGAAGTTCATTGTGAAAGTTGATGGTTAGTGATTATAATATAAGAAGGAAGACTAAGAAAGTAAGAATAAATCATTGTAAGGTTATCTATATCAGTTCTGGCATTCATAGCATTAGGTTCTTTAAAAATGTGAGACATCTCCGACGAACCCTCAACTTCTTCTTTATATAAATATATACATAAATATATGTATATATATATATATATATATATATATATATACATATATACGCAGGGGTTTATATCACAAAGCTATCGCTAAATTAAAAAAAGAGTTTGATTTCGAATATTTCGAAGCCAAATTGCCGCATCCTCACAAATATTTCATAGAAGGGGATGTAATTCAATATTCTGCGTGGTATTAGCCAGGAAAGTAGTTGTTTTATCTTCGAAGAACGGTCAGACTAATATGTCGAAATTATTAAAAATTTTGACTAAAACCGAGGTGTACAGTAGAAACCCGAAATTTGTCTTTCATATATATATATATATATATATATATATATATATATATATATATATATATATGTTATATACGAAAAAACGCTTATGTTTAAGTAATATTACGCAATGTCAAACATCAGATTACGATTTCCGTATTTTCATGAGAACGATGCTACGTTGCGTTTTTATAAAATAAACACATTAAGTAACACAAATATTATGTTACAGAAAAATAATGATTTCTGCACTTTCATGGGAGCGACGCTACATCGAATTCTCCATGAAAATAAACGCTGACGTTGATTTAACAAATTCTATAAATTCTTTGACTTTATGTAAAATAGTTAGTTACAATTATAATTTCAACCTATTACTTCTTTTTTATATAACATAAAACTGTGTAACTCAATAAAAATTGTTTTTAAAAAGTTTAACGTGAATTTGTGAATATAACAGTGGCGCAGTCAGTAGGATTCCTAAACACATTTAGAACAAGGATTGCCTAACTAAGTGTGGTGGTTCCTAAACCTTTAAGGAATTTTCAAGTACCAGCTCCAGATCTTCAAGAAGCAGACGGTCTCTCCGGCACCAGGAACACGCAAACTGCTAACCAGGTGTAGCAAAGCTCACGGATAAGGATTTCAGCTGCCAAGGAAGGAATGAAAATATTTACGTAAGAATCATCTCGTTTTATTTTTATTTAATATTTTGCAATTTATTTTTTATTTTTACCAAGTTCTATTGTCATAATTACTTTTATTTTGAATACAATCATTTCAATATAAAACAAAATGCCTGAAACACGTAGTGCAACAAACGCTAATGCCAATGCTAATACTCGAGCTGCTCAAACCGATCAAGCGTCGAATCTAGAACCTTACAGATTATCCGAAATATTTTCAATAATTCCGGAATATGACGGTAATCAAATTTTCTTAAATACTTTTATAAATGCTTGTAAAACAGCTTACAGAATGGCCGACAACGACCAAAAAGTACTTTTAACTCTTCATATTAAAAACAAACTTAAGGGAAGAGCCGCTGAATTAGTTAATTCACGCGACCCTTCAAATTGGGAAGAAATTAAAACATTATTAAATACTCACTTTGGAGATTCTCGCGATTTAAATTCGTTGATTCAAGACCTTCAAAGAATGAAACAACTACCAAACGAATCGCCTTTAATTTTTGTTTCGAGATTACAAACTCTGGAAGCAAAAATGTATTCAGCTATAAGTAAACAACAGCATTTAACAATAGATCAAAAAGTAGCACAAACACGTCTTATAGAATCATTAACTTTAAATACTTTATTAACCGGTCTAGATCCAAAAATCGGTCAAATTGTTAGAGCTAGTAATCCAATAAGTGTTTTATCAGCTATTTCACGAATCAGAAGAGAACTTCAATTAACTTACTATGAAAACCACAAACCTCAGACTAATCGTAATACAAATAATATACCTACTCGTAGATTTAGCCAAAATTCACCAAAACAATGTAATTTTTGTCACAGAATAGGACATACTATAAATGAGTGTCTCACACGTCAAAGACAATCTCAAAATTTAGCTCATGGTTCCTTTAGACCAAATCAAACTCCTAATTCACATAACCAAACAGGCCAAAATTTTCAACAAAGGCCACAATTTCAAAATAACCAACAAAATCAAAATCGCCCATCTGTAATTAGACCAAATCCAAGTTTTAGACCTCAAGGACCACCGGGAAATCGACCCAACACAAATTTTAATCAACAAAGAACTTTTCATTTCAATCGAAATCGTGATTTTAACAAACACTCTCATAACAGTTATGACTATTATACAGATGATAGTCAAAATTATTATGAAAATCAAGAACAATACTCCGATAATTCACTTGATTATCAAGAATATTACCAAGAAATTAACCCCAGTGCTCCTGACTATTATACTGTTAATAGTGAAATAGAGGAAAACTATTATACTGCTGATAGTGATCCTAACTCTGATAATGGTATACCAGTTTGCAATACGAATGAAGACGAAACTTTCGATTATAGCCATATCGAACAAGACAATTTTAATTATAATAATGAAAATGTTTATAACTTTGATTCTGATAACCTCCTAAATCCAAATCATGATTATTATCAGGATTTTCGACAAGGCCCTTTACAAACGAAACCCCCAGATCCGCTAAACGACCAAACTTCAAATTTGCCGATCCCAGACCTCAGTTCACAAATTCAAACCATGAGTTTGAACAGTCCAGAATCGGACTGCCTCGAACAGATGTTCATGTAAAAAATACCTTACCGGTAAATTCTAAAAACTTATACTATATTAAAGACAGAACAAACACTTATAAAATTCTAATTGATACAGGTGCTGGATTATCAATTTTCAAACCCAAAACTTGCGAAAATTATAGAAATCGATCCCCTGAAAATGTAATTATTCAAGGTATAACGAACCAAAAAATAAGAGTTAACGAATCAACCCTTATTCCATTTAAACCTAACGATCCACACAGAGTATTCATTTGTAATTTAGATATTGATTTTGATGGATTATTAGGCATGGATTTTTTAGAACATTATAATTGTATAGTTGATCTAAAAAATAAACAACTTATTACTGATTTCAAAATTGTACCATTATTTAAAGTAACAGATAATGAAACTACCAATATTTCAATCGAAAACCAATTTCCACAAATTTACAAAAATACAATTTCCATTGAACCTAGGACTGAACAAATATTTAAACTAAAATGCGATTTAGTTAATACTGATGCTATACTGGTAGGTCAAGAAGTAGAGAAAGTTAAACTACCAAACGCATTAGTTAAAATAAATGAAAAGGGAGAATTTTTTGTTTCAGTATTAAATGTTAATTGTATACCTAAAACTGTAACATTTTCAAAACTTAACTTAGAACCATATGAAATAAATAATGTAAATAATATTCAACTAACCACCCAAGAAATGTGCACCGACAGAACATCGGAATTAAAAAATCAACTAAGACTTGATCATCTTAATGAAGAAGAACGAGACTTAATTTCCCAACTTTGTCATGATTTTTCTGACATTTTTTATTTAGAAGGAGACATACTTACTTTCACCAACGAAATAAAACATTCCATAGATACGCAAAATTCTAAGCCCACTTATGTAAAATCATATCGCTATCCCCAAATTCATAAACAAGAGGTGAAAGATCAGATCAATAAAATGCTTTCACAAAACATTATACAACCCAGCAATTCCCCATGGTCATCGCCCGTGTGGGTTGTGCCCAAGAAGCTCGACGCATCAGGTAAACAAAAATGGCGTGTTGTCGTAGACTACAGAAAACTGAATGAGGTTACCGTAGACGACAAATACCCGTTACCAAACATTGGAGATTTATTGGACCAGCTTGGTAAGTGTCAATATTTCACGACACTAGATCTTGCATCAGGCTTTCATCAAATTGAAATAATGCCTGAAGATATACCAAAGACCGCCTTCACAGTTGAAAACGGACATTTCGAATTCCTCAGAATGCCGTACGGTCTAAAAAATGCCCCTTCAACATTCCAGAGGGTCATGGACAATGTCCTCGCTGGAATTCAAAACGAGCGATGTCTTGTCTATATGGACGACATCATCGTCTATTCACCGACAATTCAAGAACATATTACCCGCTTAACAGAAGTATTCAAGAGACTTCAAAAAGCTAACTTAAAACTTCAGCCAGACAAGTGCGAATTCTTGAGAAAAGAAGTCGCCTACCTTGGACATTTAATCACGGAAGATGGCGTTAAGCCGTTTCCGGCAAAAATTGAATGCGTCCAAAAATTCCCTCAACCTACGAACCAAAAGGAAATAAAATCCTTTTTGGGACTCGCTGGTTACTACAGAAGATTTATACCGAACTTCGCTAAAATTTCCAAACCAATGACAAAACTTTTACAAAAGGATGTCCCATTTAATTTTGACTCCGAATGTCAAAAGTCATTCCAAGAATTAAAAAATGCTCTTACTTCTACTCCGATATTGATATACCCAAACTTTGAAGAACGATTTCTTTTAACTACCGATGCTAGCGCATTTGCAATCGGTGCAGTTTTGTCACAAGGCCCAGTAGGTAAGGATTTACCGATAGCCTATGCGTCCAGGACATTGTGCAAAGCAGAAACCAAATACTCTACGATAGAGAGAGAACTTTTGGCAATTGTGTGGGCAGTTAAACACTTTAGACCCTATTTATATGGCCGAAAATTTACCCTTATAACTGACCACCGTCCACTTACTTGGTTATTCTCTATAAAAGACCCCGGTAGTCGTCTAGCACGATGGCGCCTCAAATTAGAGGAATACGACTATCAAATTGAATTCAAATCTGGCAAATCCAATAAAAATGCCGATGCCCTTTCTCGAATAAAAATTAACCACATAAATGACTTTGATTCATTTCGCTCAAAATTAGGAAACTTTAAATATTTACCTTACCCAATTTATCCCGCTCTTGAAGATGCAGGGTCATCCCAACAAACTGAAAATAAACCTGAAATTGACTGGGATGCCGCTGCAGAAGAATTTTTGTCTTTTGAGGAACTTTATAAAACAAAATCACTGATTGACTATTCTAAAATAGAATATTCCAATAATCATCTACTAGACAAACAAAATAAAAACATTTTAACCTTTTTCCAACAAAACAATTTACAAGATTTTCATGAAAAAATAATCGAGGATATATTTGAGGAAAACCCCGACTTTTCTTATGCAAAAATTAATGTACTTAGCAGTAAAACTGTCAAAAATAGAAAATACCTTATTATTGCTATACCATGGGATCCAGACAGTATTAGTGAATACTTATTTGCTGCAATTTACAGAAATCGAGATTTATTTAAACCTTCAGAAAAATATTTTATCGAAAATAATCCTGACCTACCAATACTAGAAACATTATCATTTCTACTTTCGGAAGTTGACGTAAAATTCACTATTTGTCAAAATATTACTAAAGAGCCAGAACAAAATCAAATACCTATTATCTTAGATCAATTCCATAATGGCAAAAGCCACCTTCACCGCGGAATTAATGAAACTATTAGGCGAATACGACAAAAATATAATTGGGCCGGGCTCAATCGAGATGTCGAAAATTATATTAAGTCATGCCGGGCATGCCAAGAGACAAAAATATGTCGCAAAAATTTGGACAGTCCCCTCGTTATAACTGAAACGCCTAAAACACCTTTTGAACGTATTAATATTGATATTTTAGAGGTACCTCAAAAGAATTACGCTCTTACAATAAGAGACGAACTAACAAAATTTTCTCAAGCATATCCGCTTGAAGATAAAAGTGCCAAATCCGTTGTCACTTCATTATTAGCTTATTTTCAGCATTTTGGTGCACCACTTCGCATTCATTGCGATGCCGGTCGCGAATTCAATAATGCGTTAATGAAAGACCTTTGTAATATTTTCGATATTAAGTTAACATATTCAAGTGTCGGTCATCCGCAAAGTAACGGATTTCTAGAAAGATTACACGCTACTCTGTTAGAAATGATTCGATTACATTTAGCAGACCACCCCAATGAACACCCCTTCAGTATTTTACCATTTGCTATTATCGCTTATAATAACTCTATAAACAAAACACACGGATTCACACCATACGAACTTGTATTTGGACACACGTCCAGTAGACCTCCCGAAAAATTATACAATGAACAAGAATTAATTACTAAATATATTAGAGATCTAAATAACCGCATATCCTATTATTATAAAATAGCGAGAGAAAAAACCATAAAGCAAAAAGAAAAAGCTAAAGACCGATTTGACAAACATGTCTCCGAAAACAAACCAAATTATGAAGTAGGTGACAAAGTTTACGTAAAAGAAACTCAAATAAAAAACAAGTTAGAAAATAAGTTTAATGGCCCTTTTGAAATACTAGAGATACACAGAAATTCCGCAACAGTATTAAATTTAGAAACAAATAACAAATCAAAAATAAATTTCGATCTTATGAAACCCTATGTTGAAAATTAACTTATTTTCAGGTTTCTGCTGCTGATCGGAACAGCAACATGTCAATATAAAATCGAACCCATAAACAATACAGTTGGAATCTACTACCACGACGAAACCAAAATAATGGTTTCGAACGACGAATGGACTTTATCAGTGCATAAAAATATATCAGCTTTTAAACAAACTTTTGAAAGAAATAATAGAATTCTTGACACAATTCAAAATACCTTTACTTCAAACTACTCCAGTATGAAGTCCTTCCGATCCGAAGTAAAATCACATTTGGCATTATTGCAACAAATTACAAAATCTATTGGCGATAAATTTAGTGAAATATCTTTCGATGTTAAAAGACAAAAACGAGGGTTAATTAATGGTATTGGCACCATATTTAAATCAATAACCGGAAATCTCGATGCGTCTGACGGTGAATATTATATGGACTGCATTAATAAATTAAAAACTGATCAAAACCAGATAGAAAACTTATTAAAAAATCAAATGTCAATCACAAGCTCAGTCATAACAAATCTCAACAGTACCATAGGACAATTAAAATTAAATGAGAAAATATTTAATTCAGATATAGAAAAAATTGAAACCACCATTCGACAATCAACAAACGAAATTGCGCTTATCGAAGCCAAATTAAATTTCTTTGAAATTTGCGAACAACTAATGGAGAGTTATTCGTATCTTGAAAATACTATTAATGATATTCTAAACTCTATCACTTTTGCACAGCTTCAAATAATTCATACTTCTATTATTGAACCAGAAAATTTGATCACTGCTCTTAAGAAAATATCAGAAAATACAGTAAGAAAAGGTTTACCGCTACCAATAAAATATTCTGAAATTTCACAGTATTTGGAAATAATCGATCTCGAAGCATATCAAACAAATTCAGATCTTGTTTTCGTTCTTAAAATACCTTTGATTGAACCACAAGTATTTACTTTATTCCACCTATACCCAATACCAATTTATGATAATAGAACTGGATTTCACCACATTTTATCATTTTCACAAAAATATTTAGCGCGAGATGATGATTCTTTATCCTACATTCCAATCCACGATTTACAAAAGTGTAAACAGTTATCTACGCATCAAAAGTTGTGTCGCGATGTTTACGCGTACCCTATAGACGATAACGCGATATGTGAAGCCCGTTTGTTAAGACAATATAAGACATTTCCTGCGAATTGTAAAAGTGCGGTAGTCAACGGACAAGGTTATAATGTGCAAAAACTCGAAGAAAACGTGTGGCTAGTGTCGATTGCCGAACCGGTACACGTGACCATAAGTCTTCCAGATACAAAAACGAAAACATTAACCGTAAATGAAAATTCTATTTTACAGCTATACTCAGGATGCTCCGCTTTTGTTGGCATTACTAAAATACAAGCTACTACCAGAAAAACTATAAACATTCCTCATGTACTTCATCCCGTAATAGTTGATTACAACTGTTGCCTAGACATTCCAAACAAAGTAGAAGTACCCAAAATAGAACCACTAGATCTTAATAACATTAACTTGAATGATCTGCAAGTGACAAAACACAAACTGGACCAATACTCAAAAAGTTTGGATGAACTCATAAACAAACAGTTTGTTGAGAAAAATATTTCGTGGTTCACATATACTACGATCTCACTCATCGTTGCTTTGATCGTCCTCTACACCTGTCATAAGTGTAGAAATATTAAATTCAACAAATCGCCAGGAAAGCCTGTCCCGGACCAACCAAATGATGTTTTTATCAAAATCCATAACATTCTGCCAAAAAGAAGACCCAAACTTGACACCGAAGCCTCTGAGGAAGTGGAAATCGAAAATTGACAATTTCATGGTTTAATGTATACCTTTATATTTTTATTTTTTGTATTTTGCGTATTTTCCTTTTAATCTTGAAATCTCTGTATATATTGTATTGTCTATTTTATATTTTATGTATTTTGGTTTTTATTCTCAAAAATTGTTGTTTATTAAACAACAATTTTAATTAAGGGGGGAGTTGTTATATACGAAAAAACGCTTATGTTTAAGTAATATTACGCAATGTCAAACATCAGATTACGATTTCCGTATTTTCATGAGAACGATGCTACGTTGCGTTTTTATAAAATAAACACATTAAGTAACACAAATATTATGTTACAGAAAAATAATGATTTCTGCACTTTCATGGGAGCGACGCTACATCGAATTCTCCATGAAAATAAACGCTGACGTTGATTTAACAAATTCTATAAATTCTTTGACTTTATGTAAAATAGTTAGTTACAA
Organism: Galeruca laticollis; assembly: GCA_963921935.1. Taxonomy (NCBI): domain Eukaryota; kingdom Metazoa; phylum Arthropoda; class Insecta; order Coleoptera; family Chrysomelidae; genus Galeruca; species Galeruca laticollis. The sequence continues at coordinate 76,879,221 of OY998180.1, forward strand.
TTATAATTTCAACCTATTACTTCTTTTTTATATAACATAAAACTGTGTAACTCAATAAAAATTGTTTTTAAAAAGTTTAACGTGAATTTGTGAATATAACATATATATATACATATATATACATATATATATATATATATATATATATATATACATATATATATACATATATATACATATATATATATATATACATATATATACATATATATATATATATATATATATATATATATATATATTTAATTTGAAAAAAGATATTTGCCAACTTATTTGTAATGAATATTTTTGTGGGGATGTGGCAATAAGACTCCAGAGTAAATTCTTCAAGATATTTATTCCCGAGCTTCCGAATGATTTTCATTCATTATCAAGGGCTATAAATAATTGGTCAATGTTATCATTAATAATAATTAAATGAAATAATGAGTACTTACATAAAATCTATAGCGAATTTTGGAATAGTTGTAAATTTTTATAATAAACTCTTTTAAACATAATTCAATGAAAAACTCAAAAAACAATATGACAATAAACAAAATATTTGATCTTGAACTACTACAATTTTTATTTTTTAATCATAAAATTAAAGATTGTTATGAATCTTCTGTTCTTTTTTCATAATCTAAAAGATATGCATAGATAACACTAAGGTTATTTAAATCTGTTTTTTTTTTATTTATTACATAATTTTGTTCTGCAATATATGTTGTTTCCAAAAAAAGGCGTTTTCTATAATTACTTTCTATTGCTAAGACTTTGGCAGATTGATAATCCATAGAATGGCCTTCATAAAACACGTGTTCCGCTAAAGCACATCTATCAGGATATAATCTACTGTCACTTTTATGAGAGGCGATTCGATTGGTTAGCGATCTTTTACTGTGACCAATGTATTTATTATTACAGATATTGCAAGGAATCTCATAAACTATATTAGTTAATTTAGTAGTAGGAGTCTTGTCTATGATCTTACTGAAAATTGATTTTATTGTAACACATTGTTTATTCGCAATTTTGATATTATGTGGTTTGAATACTCCAGAAATTTTAGGTGTGATAGATTTTATATATGGAAATGAAATATAAGTTGGAGATGTAATATTAGTAGTTAAAATGTCACTGTTTTCTTCGTTTCGTATTATGTCAACAGTAATGTCATTTATATTGTCAGAAGTATTATATAAAACATGTTTCAAAAGATATGAAGGATATGAGTTATTATAGAAAAGTTTGTAAAGTATTTTTAGATTTTTATCGTGAAATATTGGATTGGAAATTTTTAGGACTCTGGTTTTCATCTGTTTAATCAAGTTAATTTTTGTACTACGTCTAATAAATTTGGTATCAAGAAAAGGTAAAGATTGTTCTGTATTTTCCCTTTCCATTGTAAATTGTATATGTGGATCGAAGCTATTGAAGTAAAAGAGTATATTATTTATTTCATCACATGGAAGAGATAATATTATATCATCTACATATTTTTTGATGAAAAACAAATTAAAGGGTAAAACAGAAATAACATAGTCTAAAATATAATTCATGACATAGTCTGCTAATATAGGAGATATTGAAGAGCCCATAGGTGTTCCAAAGGTTTGTTGGTAATTTTTGTTATTGTAAGTGAAAAATGTATTATTAAAAATAAATGTAATTAATTCTAAAAAAGTTTCTTTTCCCAATTTGCAATTTTTACTTATATCATTCCATTTATGTTGAAGAGATGTTAAACATATATTCAAATGGACATTACTAAACAGTGATACCACGTCTAAACTTAAAAGAACGTAATTTGATGGTAATAGTAAGTTATTGAATGATTTACTAATTTCAAAGGAGTCTTTAACATAATATTCATTGTTATAGTCGTAAGATGTTGTCAATATTTCAGTTAACCAAAGAGTAAGAGGTTCAATTGGAGTATTAATTGATGCTACAATTGGTCTAGCTGATAATGTTGGTTTATGAATTTTAGGTAAGCAATAAAATTTTGCGGAAATACCGTTATAAGTAGTTAACTCTGTTTTTGTACTTTCATCAATTAGTTTTTTATTGAATAATTTTTTTATTAGTTTGTTACAATTATTAGTGGTTTTAAGAGTTGGATCATTATTCAGTTCTTTATATGATGAGTTATTATCAATTAATTCATTACATAAATCTAAATAATGTTGTTTTTCCATGATAACTGTGATGTTACCTTTGTCTGATGGTATGACTATTAAATTTGGATTTTCTTTTAGAATTTTTTTTGTTTTATACAATATATTCCGAGAACTGTTGTATAAAACAAAAAAATTTCTAAAAGAAAATCCAAATTTAATAGTCATACCATCAGACAAAGGTAACTTCACAGTTATCATGGAAAAACAACATTATTTAGATTTATGTAATGAATTAATTGATAATAACTCATCATATAAAGAACTGAATAATGATCCAACTCTTAAAACCACTAATAATTGTAACAAACTAATAAAAAAATTATTCAATAAAAAACTAATTGATGAAAGTACAAAAAAAGAGTTTACTACTTATAACGGTATTTCCGCAAAATTTTATTGCTTACCTAAAATTCATAAACCAACATTATCAGCTAGACCAATTGTAGCATCAATTAATACTCCAATTGAACCTCTTACTCTTTGGTTAACTGAAATATTGACAAAATCTTACGACTATAACAATGAATATTATGTTAAAGACTCCTTTGAAATTAGTAAATCATTCAATAACTTACTATTACCATCAAATTACGTTCTTTTAAGTTTAGACGTGGTATCACTGTTTAGTAATGTCCATTTGAATATATGTTTAACATCTCTTCAACATAAATGGAATGATATAAGTAAAAATTGCAAATTGGGAAAAGAAACTTTTTTAGAATTAATTACATTTATTTTTAATAATACATTTTTCACTTACAATAACAAAAATTACCAACAAACCTTTGGAACACCTATGGGCTCTTCAATATCTCCTATATTAGCAGACTATGTCATGAATTATATTTTAGACTATGTTATTTCTGTTTTACCCTTTAATTTGTTTTTCATCAAAAAATATGTAGATGATATAATATTATCTCTTCCATGTGATGAAATAAATAATATACTCTTTTACTTCAATAGCTTCGATCCACATATACAATTTACAATGGAAAGGGAAAATACAGAACAATCTTTACCTTTTCTTGATACCAAATTTATTAGAAATAATGATAATAGAATCTTGATTGACTGGTATAGGAAACCTATCAATTCTGGGAGATATATAAATTACCATTCATATCATCGACGTAGTACAAAAATTAACTTGATTAAACAGATGAAAACCAGAGTCCTAAAAATTTCCAATCCAATATTTCACGATAAAAATCTAAAAATACTTTACAAACTTTTCTATAATAACTCATATCCTTCATATCTTTTGAAACATGTTTTATATAATACTTCTGACAATATAAATGACATTACTGTTGACATAATACGAAACGAAGAAAACAGTGACATTTTAACTACTAATATTACATCTCCAACTTATATTTCATTTCCATATATAAAATCTATCACACCTAAAATTTCTGGAGTATTCAAACCACATAATATCAAAATTGCGAATAAACAATGTGTTACAATAAAATCAATTTTCAGTAAGATCAAAGACAAGACTCCTACTACTAAATTAACTAATATAGTTTATGAGATTCCTTGCAATATCTGTAATAAGAAATACATTGGTCACAGTAAAAGATCGCTAACCAATCGAATCGCCTCTCATAAAAGTGACAGTAGATTATATCCTGATAGATGTGCTTTAGCGGAACACGTGTTTTATGAAGGCCATTCTATGGATTATCAATCTGCCAAAGTCTTAGCAATAGAAAGTAATTATAGAAAACGCCTTTTTTGGAAACAACATATATTGCAGAACAAAATTATGTAATAAATAAAAAAAAACAGATTTAAATAACCTTAGTGTTATCTATGCATATCTTTTAGATTATGAAAAAAGAACAGAAGATTCATAACAATCTTTAATTTTATGATTAAAAAATAAAAATTGTAGTAGTTCAAGATCAAATATTTTGTTTATTGTCATATTGTTTTTTGAGTTTTTCATTTAATTATTATTAATGATAACATTGACCAATTATTTATAGCCCTTGATAATGAATGAAAATCATTCGAAAGCTCGGGAATAAATATTTTGAAGAATTTACTCTGGAGTCTTATTGCCACATCCCCACAAAAATAATCATTATATATATATATATATATATATTTCAAAAATGAAGTACTTTTGAAACTCACACATAAACATAACTTTAAATTGGGTGACATCTTCACCAAGACTAAACAGAGAGATGAAACACTTAAAAAACTGTAGTAGTTTATAAAAATCCTTGTGTAAATTATGAGAAACTCTTTTATGGACAAACTTCAAGGGTCCTCAGGGATAGGGTAACACAACATAAAAGTGATATCAACTTAAATAGAATGTCTTGTGGATTAGCAGAACATAGTATCTCAACTATCACCCTAACTTTGACAACATTGAAATCGAACATTCTAGTCTATATAAAAGAACTTGTTTGAAAATGTTAGAGACCACCTTAGGTAGCAATTCTCCTAACAAAAAGAGGGATACTCAACATATCACTTATGCTTATGCATACCTACTTACACTTAATAAATCTGCCACATCTTCAAATCTACTGTGCTCTGGAACTTCTGATCTTGACATATAACATCTAAATTTGCTACCATACAATAATTTTTGATACATCACTGAATAATGAATAAAATCCTATGACACAGCTGTTTCTTTCTGTCCTTACTGAGTGAGAGTCATATCAGTGAGCTTTATGGTGATATCAACCTATAATTTGACAGTGATGCCCTGGAATCGTTGTCTTGACAGGTGACAGATATTGGACTTAGGTACCTGATTGCAATCAACAAAAAAACTGTCGATACAAGCTCTAGCTTTCTTAAGAAGGGTGTCATACAAAAAAGAAATAATAACGTTCTGTAAGTTCTGGGCGTGGCGTAGGACAGACATAGTGAGAGAATACCTACATACTACGCTGGGTTTTCAACGTGACACTTAAACCATCAGGAGAATAAATTGCTATAAGTGATGGTAAGCTTTGGTATTGAACGGTTAAGCAATGTGAGAGGTGCATAACGTCAAAGCCAGTAACTCGCTAACTGTCGATATGTAAAACCACAGATCGTTGATGAATGCTGTTTGTCTTTATTGAATGGTGAGAGCCTCTGTAGTTAGACTGCTGACATTGATGAGTTGTACATAACAGAACTATACCACATTACTCCTGATGAGTGGCTGAGGACTGGGAATAAGCAAGAGCGCGATACAGAAGATTTTGAAGCAACACAAATATCACCCAATTAAACTACATTTAGTTCAAGAACTGAGGTCTACTGATTTCGACAGAAGACTAGAATTATTTTTTCTAATCGATGTTATGATTGCCGACAATCCCTTATTATCAAATAAAATATTTTGGAGTGATGAAAGCCGCTTCCACCACAATGGTGTAGTTAATACACACGATGCCCATTATTGGTCGAACGAAAATCCTCACTGGGTTCGTTCAACTCGTTTTCAAACAGTTTAGATACAGGTATTTAGATTTTCTTGAAAACAATTTACCAGAACTTATGGACGACATTCCTTTGGCAGAGCGAAATACAATGATCTGGCAACAGGACGGTGTTCCACATCATAAATCAGGCATTGTTGCGGAGTAACTCAAACAGTATTTACACAACAGATCGAGAGGTAATTACGGACCTATAGCTTAGCCTTCCCGCTCGCCCGATCTAACGCCACTGGACTCTTTTTTTGTGGGTTTATCTTAAAGAATTAGTATATCGAACACAGTCTGTAGATTTAAACGATCTTAAAGAACGCATTCGTGAGGCGTGTCGTAGTATTACACCAGCTATGATTCAGGAAACGTGCACAAGAGCGCTTTTAAGACGTTTTGAAGCTTGTATGGAATCAGCGGGAAATAATTTTGAACACTTACTGTATTTTTTCTTCATTACTTGTATTTTATTTTAATAAGAAAATTTAGAAATTACAAAATGTTAATTTTTTTGGTGCCCATAATAAAAAACCAACAATTATGTTACATCGTTGTATTCTAAATAGAATCGCAAGCAATTTTCAATGAAAATATACGGGGAGTGATATTTGAAAATAGAAAGTGGGGTGGCTGCCAAAGGACTGTTAAGTGAAAAAGTTTCTGATACGTCATTAGGAAGGAATTTTGATGCCATTCACAACAGTTTTTACAGTATCGGATTATTTTTTAAATTAAGCGAGATATTGTCTGTAAACAATAACTTGGGACACCTTGTATATATATATATATATATAAATCTCTCAATTTGATTTATCTACCGTCAAGAATACCATTTTGTTTCATATATATATATATATATATATATATATATATATATACAGGGTGTTCATTTCAGGACTTCCCACCCTAATTTTCTCGAAATGTGTGTATTTTAAAAAAAAATCCTGGGACACGTCAACAAAGATATCGAAGGGGACAACTTTTTATCATAAAGGCAACGCGCCCCCTTTCACCCCCCGCCAAAGGGAGTTGCCAACTTCAAAATCTTAAATAGGAAGGGGTATCGAGTTATACCTCATTTTAAAGGTCTTTTTAATCTCTACACGTCGGTTTTTGTTTTTTTTAAATTGATCGATTCGTTGTAAAGATATATTTGTAGTGAATTTCCAGCTCTACAAGTTTTAACTATTTTCGCGGTTAGATGAATCTTTATCGAAATACAAAAACCACGTTAACAAAATTTTGGCGTGCTGTAACTCGAAAAATCCAAGCTTTATCGAAAAAAGACAAACAAAAAAGATGGGGAATTTAATTCTCTATAAAAAAGCTCCTAATTATTTTTATCGTAGGACGCACCGTTTCAGAGATATACTTGAAAGAAAATCGGAAAAAAATCTGACAATAATTTTGTCCGGCAACCTCCACGATCTTATTTTTCAAGTTTTTCTTAACTAAAATCATCAATCAGAATCCGGTCAACGGTTGTTGCACACGGAATGTCTCCAGATGCTCGGTCTATATGCACATCAATTGAATATTTTTAGTTGTAGTTGCATTTATTTTTAGTGTACAAGATCGATTAATTACTGATATTGTACACAATGAATTTAGTTATTAGTGTTTTTTACTGCCTCAATAGAGTATAGTTTTTGGTGGTAATGCAGGTGCTCATATTTTAAACAATCTTAAGAGTACGTGTATTGTTCAGATATATTCCAGAATTATGGCCTCCCAATAATAAGATAAACAATACCAAACGCTTTTATTCCAACCACGCACGTTATTGCAAATATTTAAAAGATAAAACGTAGTTTCTCTGATATGTAGGAAATAATACTACGCGCTTGGAATACATTCCACTCTGCATTATTTGTTTATTGGGAATTTTCCAATTTTAGTTAACATAGTTTATGAATAAATTAAAACCACCGGCGCTTTGAGTAATATTAATGTAATAATATAGTTTTTCAACGAATATAATCAAGTTCAAACTGAAAAATGTCAATAAGCAATAAAATAATTATGCCATAATATTTTTTGAAAAGGCTGGGAGCTTAAAATATTTATACACTTGCGAGTACATTACAAATGGTGTGAGTAACTTTTACATCCGTAAGGGCAAGTTTCACCACCTTCTGATAAGTCTCGGATAGCTTTAACGTAAGTTTTGTCCTTTTAGGCCCGGTCTTTTGAAGTCAAAATAAGGTTGTAAATAATATATATTTATCAAATAAGCCCTAGATACGTCTTTCCATAATTGGATAATTTAGATTCGTAGAATATCTAGCATTATTCTACAGTTAAGTTATTAGGAGCTATAACTTCTGGTTGTGAATTACAACCGACTGAAGCCGATTAACAACGAATTGAGGTGTTCTCTTTTAAATCAATTGTTTCTAGTGTTGGTAATTCTAACCTGTCACATTTATTTTGAAATGGATATTGTTAATGAGTCGAAGACCAAGGGATACAAGAAATACTAGATTTTGTAAATCCAGAACGTCACACATATACCGTGAAAGAACGTATTGACCATTTCGAAAGATGGGATAAGAAAAAATTCTTACGCCGTTTTCGATTATCTAAAGCGACTGTGATTAACTTATTGGAGGAGATAGAACCCCAACTACAACATCGTACAGATCGGTACGTTAAATTAGAATTCGCAGTGTATATTATTATAATTTTTGCTTTTTTTAGCAACAACACAGTGTGTCCACTAAACCAATTATTACTTAGTCTGGATCCACACGCATCCGTGATACGTATCCGTTGTATACCACGTGATCAATATCAACCAATGAAATTGTAGGGAACAAAATCACGCAACGGATTGAAGTTGGTTAATTTTAACTTCTCATGTGTGATTGAGGTTAGGTTATTTGCTTTGCCTTTTTGTGGTGATTCGTCAACTACTTTTAGGCTTATTTCAGAATGAAATAGGGCTATTGTAGAGAGTAGCATGACGCGACTACGGAAAAATTTCAATGCAGTTTTTCGTTTTGGTGTTCCATGATGCCAAAATCACCCTCCGTTATATATATATATATATATATATATATATATATATATATATATATATATATATATATATGTGTGTGTGTTATAACGGAACTTGTAAGCACGATAGAGGGCGTATTTTTTGACGGATCAAAACCAAACTCGCTACAAAAATCGGTTAGGCCAAAATCTTTGACGAGTTCGTTAATGAGCCAAATCGGCATAGCAAAAACAAAATGGCGGCCTGTCAAAGTTGAAAAAAATCGTATTTCCTTTGTTTTTCATTTCACGCAAAAAAGTTACTGAACTTTTTCATAGATCTTAATACGTTCTATAACTTTTGTATTCAACATTTTTCTCTAAATCGTACATTAAAACATTTATTTAAGAAAATTCACACATTTACCAGAATTTTTGTTTTGTTTTTGATTTGATGCCAAAATATTACTTTGATTTTTTGTACATCTCAAAACATTCTATTACTTTTCTATCTAATTTTCTATTTTGGGTTTTATGCAAAAATGTTAATGAAATAAGCCTGTCCAATTGGTCCTGTGCCATTGGGATTTTTTTTCTTTAAATTACTTTGTGTCCAGAGAGGGGCCTTCACTGATTGTCTGTTTAAACAGGAAATCATTAAAGTCGAATTATTTACACTAACACGACAAAACACGCATAATTTAATAAGATCGTAGTATCGTTCATATGGTGATGACAAAAATATTTTGAGATTGTTTTGACGTTAGGTACCATAAACAAATGCGTAAACGGATTGACACATGTGGATGTTCATATTTTTGGCTATCCGTGAAACGCACACGTACGTCCATGTGCACGTGAATCCAGCCTAACTCTGAAATATTTAGCTAGTGGTTGTTTTTATATTACTGCAGGAGATTTTATAGGTGTACATCAATCTACATCAGGGACAATAACACCCCGTGCTCTAATGAAAATTGTACAATTACGTAGAAGATGCATAAAATTCCGATTACTGTTCAAGCAGGTGACAGCTAAACTAATAGTATATTATACACCAAGGTGGTGAAGACTATTATTATCGACCGAGCACTAAAATCATTTCGCGAGGGGCTTTGCCCCGAGCGGAATAAGGTGCGAGGTTTATAAATGTCTTCACCACCGTGGTGTATATACATTCTTTCCACTTCTAGCCAAATTTAAAAAAAAATAAAAAAATGTCTTATAAAAATAATGTATAATTTAATCACACAGCAATAGAATACCATTATTCCTTTAGTTCATAATCACCAATATTAAGTGCAACGAATTAACGAAACCAATTATACGATCACATCCAAAAATTTCACAAAACGTGGTTTATGTTTTACTTTGAACTTTAAACAATTACAGCGGTAGTGCGTTCACAACACATGGGTACAAAGTGAGCGTTCATAAAACATTCAACATATACTTCACCATAGAGAAATTAATGTATTATTTGTCCATGTACTTCACACTCTACACCACAGCGTTCACAGATGAACCACGAGAATCGACGAGAGTGCACTCCTAGTTCCCTGCTTGCTATCGGGGAAGCTATTACCCTGATATGCGCAATTCGTATAATATGTACAATGTACACATGTTCTTATTTGTAGAGGTTAAGGCACCGGTAATCGATATTCTATTCAAGGTTAGCTACCAGTTTCTATAACAGAAGATTTTAAAATTTCACTGGTGATAATGTTCAAGGTAAAAACATTCCTCGATCCACGTTTTTCTGCAATTAACGGAAAATAAACAACACATTTCAATGTCAAATGTTGATAGTGTCGATCTAAAAATCGTTCAAACCGATTTCTTCTTAGGCGTTTACTCCGTCGTCTGACTGACACTGACACTGCTTTCGCTCCTCACCTCACCCATATATTATGAACGCACTCCTCATGTCATTAGAAATTTTTGGTTGAGCGCGAACTTTCAACTAATGACAGTTTTATTGAAATAATTTTATCTTGTTAGGTAATTTCAAGCAGTAAATATGTTAAAGACAATCTCCTGGGTATACAAAATTATGTTGCACTAGTTTTTGTTAAGCAATTATCCCCGAATTCTGAAAACATTTGAATTTGTCCATTATTGACATAGGTTAACAATAAAAAAAATTATTAACCACTAATAGAGAAATTCTACTTCTCAGTTGGCTAGAAGGTACAATAATTGTCAACTTCACAGCTAGTAGTGGAAAATAGTATATTACTTTTTGCACCTATTACACAATAACTACTTTTTAATGTTATTCTTATTTATTGTTGGTAAACACATCAAAGTGATTAAATATATTATGTGAGAATGATTTTGTGTTTTTGTTCTTTAGAATAAATATATCATGTTTATACCTGATAATAGTAATTGTGATTCCGCTTAAGTTGAATTTTATTGTTGTGTTTTTCTAGACAAATTTTGTTCTTCATGAGGTCAATTATTTCGCTTATTGTATTTGTTTGTAAATTCAGTTTTGATGCAGAGTGGAGGCATTTTATTTCAAGTCGTGCATCTTCGGAGGCTGTATCGAGTTATACAGATAGGTTTTCTTTTCTAAAAACCATTGTTATGTGTTGTTCTTGCTGAAAAACGTAAAAACAACTCAAAAAAATACAAAATTCCAACTTTTTTTTGGGTAAACCTATACTTTTTTCGCATATTAGATGGGTTGGATGGAAAAGTAATAATACCAATAATGTATTATACAATTCAGGTGATCACACATATGTGTATCTGTCATGGAAAAAAGAGAATGAACCAACTATTTTTTGGTATAATGAAGGAAAAATGTTTCAGTTCCAATCTCCACAACACATATGATCAATCTTTGCAAACAAGGTAGAAGCAAACTTGTACATGTTGATTGTATGTTTGATTTTGTATTGTATATATCGATCTCCTCACAAAATATACATTATTATTTGTCATTACAGATCTTTCGCTTTAAATTTTCTATTAGTTGTTATAGTTGGTTTGTAAGTTTTTTAAACGTTTGCTATTTTAAATTTAAATTCTTCAATGTATCTTACTTTCCTCTTTCTATTAAATGTAAAGCATTGTATTACAAGTAAATATTTCTTTGTATAATAAATTTGGAAACTCTTTGTTTATATTATTTGTTTCTAGATACAATTGAATATATTTACACATGTAGTTGAAAAAAGAGCCTACATGGCAAATAAAATTTGAAAGCAACCGACAGGAACTCTGAAACTGATACAAATATGATTAGATTGAGGCAAAGTTGTGACATGACGTTCTGTGTTTTCAGACTAAATGGCCAATTTTAAATCATGTAAATTTGCAACTTTTCCGCAGTTTAATTTTCTTAGCATGAAACAAACAAAAATTTATAATCATGAAAACATTTTATTATGTTAATATAAATGGTACAAATTTTGAAAGGTAGAATGTATGTATATTTTTCTTCCGTTCTTAATTTCTAGCGATTTCCGCAGTGCTGTCACTTGGTATCCATATTATTAAATAACACATGTCCTTTCATGCAATATGTAATGCACCTTGTATCAGGTTATAATAGTTATATTTTTCAATTATCATTATTATATATTCATCAAAATGAAATATGCAATTCTTGTCTTTTGAGAGCGGTTTTAATTTTTCTTCATTCAGATACTTCAAAGGTCACTTCACTTCAATTAAGCATTTTTCGCTTTTCGCTAACAAACCCATATTATCATTAAAACAGGGTTTCAAGAGAATGTTGAAAGATGGTTTGATGATACTAGAACAAACCATCAATATTATTTATCTCGCGTTAATCAAATAATCCAGTAAACATAACCTCAAACATAGCTTTTTAAAATTAAAAAATACGGATTGCAGGATAATTTACATTATCATAACTATAATTTTTTATATCGGGTCGATACGATTACGTACTTTTTAACAATTTATTCCTTTCAAAAACATTTCTGAAAATCTTAAATAATCAAAAATCTATATACACTCAAATGGAAATTATGTCAACAACTTTTGTTTGGATCCGTGTATATAATAAGGAACGTTTTTTTTACATCATATATTCACCATTGGTTGACTGACGTCAGTCTCCGCTGCGCCGCATGTTGGAGTCACCAATGGCACATAAAAAAACGCAGTTGTAGTTATTCACATCATTATATCTGACAACTGCTGACAATTGATTTTCAAGTTGATTTTTGCTTTGGCAAAAATTAACGAAACGAATGAAAATACTTGAAAAGTGTTGTAGTTATTTTAGGCTCCAGACTCGGAGTGGCATTTCATCTGATAGTTCCGAGGATGAACTAATATGCAGGTTTTTTTGAGGTTAAGCTGTCATTTTCTAATCCACCAAATTTATCCACCACCTCGAAACAGCGGTGGAATGGTTTGCAATTTTTTGGTTGATGCAACAGTAATAAATGAACGAGTCATTTCTTCAATCTAAAATCCACCAATGATATAAAAACGTAGTTGGTGGATTGGTGGATCTACCGGTGAATAAAAAAACGTGCCTATATTCTCTTATCTATGCACAGGTGTGCTGTGGTTTGGATGCAACATAAAAAACAGAGATAAGGTTTCTGTGCTCACAACCAGTTGAAATATTTGAAATCAAAACATTCGAACAGAGATGCGTTTCTTTGAACCGCCAAGAGTGGAAAGACAGAGAGAGAAAATATGTTGAATAAGTAAAAGCCGATTCAGTACTACTATCGACATCTATATCGTAAATATTTTGAACCAAATAATTACTAAATTAGTAACTAGTATTGTGTAGGTTTTTAGGTTTATATACCTGTGAGGACGTCCCTCTTAAAAACATTTTCAGCCAAAAATTTTGTTGGATAGAGAGTGTTTATGTTTAATTGTTTTGTTATTGTACTAATTATTATACCAATTCGGAAATTTAATTGTTCATTAAACTGAAATTACTGTATAGAAATCTTCATATACGCCACACTGTGAAACTTCCTAACTTGTTTAGACTAAACACGAGTCGACAAAAATCTAGGTGTTATATTCTGGCTTCTGGTGTCCGTCCGTTCGTCCATTTTAAACTTCAATGGGCGAACGGTAAGAGCTAGAGCTTAGGTACCTATAAACGGATTCGGAATCACTATGGTCTGAAGTCTCTTCAATTGAGAAAAATATTGATCTCTGAGCTTTATTTATTGAATTGTTTCGTTTAAATCATAAAACTTAGGAATGGACTGCGCGATCCGTATTTAGTTGTACAGTGGTAACAGATCGGAAAGTACGAGAGAGACAAAGCGTTGTATTGGCAGCGTACAGCGTAGTCGCTTTGTCTCTCACTAGAGAGTGGTCAATTTTGTGAAAATATTGCTTAGTCCATTTCTATACGTCCTAAAAGCTGAGATGTCAAAATAAGGTTATTTGACAATAGGCTAAATCGAACGCGGCATCCGCCAATGAGCAATGAGAGACCATGTGTATGGCTTGTTGCATAGTCGAGTTAGAGTTAAAGTTGTTAAATAATTTGTGGTGATTATTGAAAATTCATGTTATATTATTCACATTTATAAAGAGTCGAGATATTTGTTTTGTTTATTCGTGGTTCATTTAATGGTTTTGTTGTAGTTTATGCTTATTTTGTTTAGGGGTTGTGTAGAAATTTAATATAAAAATCGCAGTTTTTGGCTGCAACTAGACATTTATTTAAGTGTATAATATTTTGTTACAAAACGGACAATAATAATTTTGTATGCACTATTTGTGACAAGAATTTTGCTTATTCTAGAAGTCTTAAGCAACATTAAAGAAAGTTTCATAATCGTGAATGTAGAGGATTTAACTGTGCACTTTGTAAATATACAGTCACTAGTACTTCTTATGGAGATCATTTGTTAAAGACTCATGAAACTAGTTTAGAGAAAGAATAATTAACATTTAATAATAATTCAGGTGATATTAAGTTCGTTTTTGGAATCTCATTTTTTAAATTAACTCTTAATTTACAGAATTCTTATTATGGAAAAACGAAATAGAAAAAAATCCAAATCATATTCCGTTTGCAAGTCATCAAAAAAACACTGTGACAAGTTAAAAAAATACTTTTATTGTAATCGTTGTAGATGTACTGCTACAATTACAATGACTGAAGATGAATCTCAGTTAAAAAATTTGTTTGTAAAAACTCAGTGGGTCATAAAATTCCAGAACTTAAATATCTCAATCAAATTAAAACAGATAGAGAAGATTTAGCATCTGATTTAGCCATGGGATTAAATAAAACCAATATTTTGCAAAAAATTAGAGTCTCATGGAAAGAAGAAAATACAGAACGAATTCATTTAACAACAACAAAAAGATTACAGAAATATAGCACAAAATTGATGCTAATATATTTCGTCATTCGAATTACTTGGTTGGTGTAGAATCATGGATTGAAGAGATAAAAACGTGTAGTGAGAATCTAGTTATTTTGTATAAAGAACCTAATGATGACTGTGAAAATTTCATGTTAGCAATATCTACACCTTATTAACAAAATATGTTTAAGAAGTATGGTTCCAATATATTTGCACTAGATTGTACACATGGAACAAATGATGACTTTCAATTAACAAATATAATGATATTTGATGAAAATAAGTAAGTAATAAAATAATCTACTAATGCCCAATATAAACCATATATTTTTTTAGAGTTGGATTTCCCGTAGCTTTTCTATATTCAAGTAAAGTAAATTCAGAAGTTTGCTTTACATGTTTTAAGGCATTGAAAGAAAAATGTGGAGATATTCAACCATAGACAATAATGTCTGATGTGGATATTATAATGCTTGGCAGCAAGTTTTTGATTTTTGTGAAAATCATATTCTTTGCACATGGCATATATTGAGAGCTTGGGAAATTGAACTGAATTGAATCAAATACCGTTATCATCAAGGTCACAAATAAAAACTGAATTATTAGCTTTGCAGAGAGAGCTTGATGAAGATGATTTCAAGGAATTGCTGTTGGTTTTTTTTTGAATAAATATAAAACTCTGCCAAACACTAAAGGTATCATAGAATATTTTGAAAGAAATTATGTATCCAGAGTACTGCTATGGGACTTTTGCTACCGTATTAATTTAGAAATAAATACAAATATGCATTTGGAAAACTTACATAGGTAGATAATAAAATATATAAATCTGAAAATACTTATACAAATATTTTGTTGTAGAAATCTCAAGCATGTGTATATGTCAGGAAATAAAATAAAAAGAATGGATCTTTCTGTTTCCATTGTAATGAAAATGATTTTAAATATGCAGTGTGAGACATTGATACGCTGTGAAAGGGGATTTATTACTAAAAAACTTGAAGAAATGAGAGACCGACATAAAATATCTCTTCAATATAAATTTGAAGTTGTTCAAGACAAAACAATTAATCGGTTTTACGTTGGAGCTGGCAAAGGATCTTGTTATGTACATATAATTCCTGATGAAAATTGCAATTGTCTTTTACAATGTACAGATTGCAAATTTTGTTTAAATGAAGTTTCTTGCACTTGTATTGATTTTTCAATTAGAGGCATTATGTGTACGCACATACACTATGTAGCCATTAAGTTTAAGGATAATTTATTTTTAAAAAATATTGATAAAACCTTAAATGAAATTGTAATCCCTGAGGAAGCTTCCAAATCATCCAATCCAAATCTATTAGAACAAAATAATGAAAATTTGTTTTCTAAAGATAGTTTAAAAAGCAATTATGATTAAAAAACGGTGAAACTACGAAAAGAGAAGATAACGAAAAGCATATTGGAGGCTTTAGAGTTCTGTCAAAACCAAGAAGAAATAAGTGCCGTTGAAAATTTCGTAAAACCTATAATGCCAAAACTAAGAGCACTCCGAAATAGTAAGAAAAATAAGATTTTGGCAAGGTCTGGATCGCAACGGACTAATAAAAAAATTGAACCACAAAGAAGATGTTTAAAAAAGAAAAAAACAAGCAACAAGAAGAAACCCCTATTAATGAGTCAACTCTTGCACAAGAGTTAGAAATAGGAAAAGAAGTTTCAAATGAACATAACTATGTATAAATTTTGTAAACTTTTTTTTCATGTTTATCAAACTTAATAAAGGCATATATAATTATCACTGTTACCCTTCTTATTTCTTATTTATTTAAAGAAAACATATTTTTACGCATTAATTTAAATTAGGATCTTATACCATTATTAATGTAACACATAGTGAGTATCGAGTTTTTAATATCCTTAATGAAGTTTAGGTGTCATGTAATTATTACTGGATAGTTTCGGGTATCCATATACAAATTTGTTAACATAATAATTTGCCAGTTTAACTTTATAACTTATATATTCATATTAAAAACCGTATAAAAAGGAATTTTCGAAATTAAACTGCATTAATTCCCCTGAAATTTCGAAGTCGGTGTATTTTCATATTACATACCCGCAAAACTATGCAACCAACCATACATGTTGGTTTCTGTTCTCTCATTGGTGGATGCCGCGTTCGATTTAGCCTCTTGTGGTTATTTGTCACTGGTTTTGTTTCAGGTTAGTTTTGGTTGTCTTCTACTTGTTCTTATTAATGCCCTCTTTTCAAATACATTTAAAGACAGTTATTATGACCTCATAATGAGACAGGAGCAAACAACATTAATTGAGTTCTACACACAAAGATTTATTTTGACCTCTTCTGACAGTTGTCATTTTGAAAATCTTGTCACTGACATTTTCAGCCAAAATTTTTGTTGAATAGAGTGTTTATCTTTCATTGTTTTGTTATTGTATTAACTGTTAGATAAATTAGGTACTTTATATCTTCATTAAACTGAAATTATCGTTTAGAAGTCTTCATATACGCCACACCTTGGCGATTCCCAACTTGTCTTACGTTATGTCAAAAAACAAAATTTGTGAATAAGCTATCCGATACTTATCCGAAGGTGGTGAAACTGGCTTTAAGTGAATGTTGTAGAATAATGCACTAACTAACTGTTAACAAGAAGCGGTCCTAGCTCTATTGTAGAAGGAACACAACGGATATGTCCTATCCTGCATCCAAATCATTTCATCAAGTTCGGCTTTTAATCTATTCTGAATCGAACCACATGGGGCATAGGATATGAATATTTACCATATTTAATACAATCGGAATTAATTAGAGGCGGAAACACCTATAGAAGTTATCTACCTTTGAGAATTTGATTGTTGTTGATTTTTGACCGTGAAAATAAAAGCAGGAATTTAACCTCATAAAGGCAGGAGCGTGGTTCACTTCAGTATGCATT
Source organism: Galeruca laticollis (assembly GCA_963921935.1). Taxonomy (NCBI): domain Eukaryota; kingdom Metazoa; phylum Arthropoda; class Insecta; order Coleoptera; family Chrysomelidae; genus Galeruca; species Galeruca laticollis. Next base: position 76,897,109 of record OY998180.1, read on the forward strand.
AGTATGCAGTGAAGGGTTAGAAGGTTTTAAAAACGACGATAGAACAGTGTACATTGTTGGTCATAATCAAAGAACTAGGGAAGTAAATAGTATTGTTACTCTTGGAAAAATTAGATTTTAGCTTGTATAAATCTTTTCAGAGGTATTACAAGATAATATCTCAAAACAATTATTAAAGTTTCTTTGTGAATTAGTTAGATTAGATTAGATTTTAACGGGGTTACAATGCACTGAAACCTAAAGTTTATTGTGCACCCCCTATCAGAGCTGTTCTCGCTACTAGTACAGCTCGCCTTCCAGTTCCAGGCTTCTAATGAACTCTAGTATTTGAAACGGCTTCAACGAGGTTACATCCTCACTTTTACAAGTTTCTTGTCCAAAGCATTTCTTGCGTTGGCTTGCAATGGCGAGGCATTCTAGAACTAGGTGATCCGGAGTTTCATCCTCCTCCCCACAGTATCTACACTCGTCAATTTCTGCTAGACCTCATTAGGTGCTTCCTAAGGCGGCAGTGTCCTGTAAGATAGCTCGTGAGGAGATGTAGCTTATTTTTACTGAGGTCCAAATATTTTTTGGATCTAGCATTGTCAAAGTTCCGCAGGAACTTTTTGGAATGTTCCAGCCCGGGAAGAAACCGCCAGAGTGCTTCTCTTTCGGTTTCCTCTTTCTTCCGAGACTCTCTCTTATAGGAGCATTTTCCTACACCACAGAAAGGCTCCGGGCCAATAAAGGGCGTTTGTGCTCCTTTCCTGGCAAGTGTATTGGCCTCTCCATTTCCCGTGATTCCCGAGTAGCCAGGAACCCAGACTAAAGAGACACTGTTATTCTTACCTAATTCATCAAGTTTTCTTCGGTACTCCCATACCAACTTTGAGTCAATGACATGGGAGCTCATTGCTTTGATAGCTGCTTGACTATCAGAATGGATCGATATGTCACATTTCTGATAGTTTCTTTCTAGGTTCATTTCCACGCATCTTTCGATCGCAAGTATTTCTGCCTGAAAGACGCTCCGGAAGGAGCCTAACGATAATGAGTATCTGGTGCCAGGCCCAAATATTCCAGCGCCTACTCCAGTGGTGGTTTTTGAACCATCCGTATACCATCTAATGGTGTTTTCTTTGAGAGTTTGGGTGGTGTAGTCCCTTTCCCAGTCTATCCTCTTATTTAGCATCGTAGTGAAATTCTTTTCGATACTTACTTTCTTGATCATTTCGTCACTGGGAAGATTCGCTGATGTGATGTATTTTGTTAGAGAGGACCAGACTTTCTTATTTTTAATACTCTCATTGCCTGAACCTTCCTTAGATATTCTAAAAATTGCCTCTTGGGCAGATCTTTCTATCACCAGATGTAGAGGTGTGAGATCTGTAATGATCTCAAGTGCCCTAGTTGGACACGTTCTCATCGCTCCAGTGATGCACACAGGCAAGCCTTTGAACTTCCTTCCTTGCGGGATTTTTTGGTGTAATTTATTGCTATTTCAGTGCTTGTTGCTGGTTCACTACCTGAAAAGTGGGTTCTAAGAAGAAGAATCGATCGTTCTTCTTCACCTCCCGTGTATGATCCGTCTGGCTTTTTCAGCGACATTGTGGGGTTAGTTCCCCCATTTGCCATGACCTTTTGTAGTCTGGCTGCTGCGTGAGTGGAAGTGATCTTTTCGCAAAAGGCTTGAAAATTAAGCCTTTTGGCCTTCCTAATATCTTTATTGTACTGAGTAAGTTTCTCAGTGTACTCCTGCCAATTACCGTCAGGTTTGGCTCTATTAAAGAGCCGACAGACCTCTTTTCTGAGGTTTGACAGGTTCTCATTCCACAAAGGAGCATCCTCTTCTGAACGAGCTTTTGACAGTGGACAACTGGAATGAAAAGCTTCCATTATTGCCTCACTGATCTGTTCTACTCTTTGTTCCAGATAGTAGTGCGGGTGATTTACACCATTCACTTCGACGAGTTCCAAATTGTCCTTCAGATTGATCTTGTAAAGAGACCAATCAGTATTTCTAGGATTTTGGATTGTAGGAATCGAGGTAGTATATCCCTCTATCCTAAGTTCTCAATCTTTTACGTTTTTTCTAGCAGCAACATTAACAATTGTTACGTCCAGGACCTCTTCTCTTGCTCTCGTGACAAAAGGGGGGTTGTCCCCACGTTTAAGGTCTCAAGGTTATTTGCTAAGAGATATTCTAATAAACACTCACCTTTTGCTTTGTTGTTAGTGCTTCCCCACACGGTATTGTGTGCGTTGGCATCACAACCAATTATAATTGGCAGCCGTCTGTTATTGCAGTGTCTCACTAGCTCTTGTACTTCTTCTGGAGGTGTCATCGGCCCGTCTCCAGCGAAGTAGGGAGAGACAATGACGATGTCTCGGTCGATACCCCCAATCTTGAGGTGAACCATGATTGTAACAAGGTCCCGTGACACGTATTCTGAAACACAAATATATTTTATGTTATTTCTTATGATTACACAGGCACGCGGAGATACTTGCCTTTGATCATAAATCAATTTAGAACCCTTATATGCCAAACCTTTGATTTGGCCTTCTTTGTTGATCCATGGTTCTTGGATCAGTACAATATCCAGTTGTAGTCTAGCGAACAACCTTGCAATCACGGCTGAAGCCCCCTTCGCGTGATGCAGGTTAATCTGAGCTACATTCGGGAACGTGAAGGTGAATTATTATGGATGAGAGAGGCCGAGTTACTCAGCCTCTATTTATCCCCCTCCTTTATCTCTCCCTGACCCTCCTCGACCACCATGGCAATATCTTCCTCGAAGTTCGAGCAGGTTTCTTGATCTCGAATCAGACTCTCGACCCCCAGGCTGCTCCGCCCAGTTTCCCGGGATACAAAGGCGATCTCTGCAACCCCAGTCACCCCTTTTTCATAATTTTCAGTCATGATAACGTAATAAATATTTCATATTGTGTTCTAATAACACTGCTGCTTTCATTTTGGATATTATTTGTTTTGCACTAATTTACTTATGTTTAATGTTGAATTTTCTATCTTACACTTTCTGTGATGCAAATGTCTATAATTAATTTTTTTTTTGAGTAAATTGCAATTTTTGTTTTAATTCCCCAATATGGGGAACAGGGAGAGTGAACTATGATGATGCGATTATAGATCATTATATGGTAATATTTCAGAATTGTATTGTATTATATTCTCTAAGTCCTCTAGAGAAAATTGATTTAAATATCAAGATCTGGATAATCAGAAACCACTAAAACGCTTCAAAGAATTCGTCTCTGGCTGGCGTTGGATTTGTACCAAAATTTCAGGCATTACAATTTTAATTAATACAGAATATAAAAGGAAATAATTACTTTAAATTGATTTCCCACAGAGTCCTTCCTTCAACTACTTAAATTTTCACGTCCCACTGAAACCACTTAATTGAAATTCATTATCAGATTAGCTTATGAACTCATTCCAGACAATCTTGTGTTTTTAATTATAAATTTCAATTCACTCTCATCAGTCAACTTCCTTTTTTGGGTTTCACGAAAAAGTTTCTTCCGTAAAGTTTCGATAAATTATAATATCAATAATAAAATATTTCCCACAAGTTGCGTTATATTTTCTCCGCAATTATTTTATGAATATTTCAAATAGAAAAACGTCCTGTCGTGGTTCTCAATATAATCAATTGTGAACAATTAGCAATTTTAATCTAATGAAAATTATTAATTTGATGCTTGTATTGATGTTCCTACTGGTAGTTTCTTAAACCCTGATGAAAATGTATACACTATTGTCTACACACGCACTTTGAACTAATTGCTCAGAAAAATAATAGGAAGATTTGCTTTCAAGCTGTTGAGGACGTTGGTCTATTTTAAAATGCCCACCTTTGACTTTATATTTGAACCAATGGATGGTTACTAGTGCTAACACTGAGGTCATATGTGGACAACTCAGTGTTACTTGCACTTGTTTAGTTTCATTGGGGATCATAACATTCTCTTCACAATTTTCCTTTCTAATTATTTCTTTCGCTCGCGAATAGTGGTGGAAAATGTCAACCATCTTGATTCTATAATTTATTTCCCTTAGATAAACTAATCAGAAGGTTTTCGGTATTCATATATTGTGAGGTTCACTTACATACCTAAGTCTGCCGAAAACAGAGCAAATAGGAATTAACAAGTCCACAGTTTCCTTATTCAGAGGAAATGTTTACCATGCTCATTGGCCCAACAAACCACCGAAAAGTACCAGGCAATCAATGTTTCCAAGGAAATAAGAAAGCAAAAGAACTGGCAGAAATGGAATCAGCAGCAACTCTATGTGGAACTACATCCAAAAGTTTCTTAAAGAGCTTTTAGAAAGTATGTAAGAGGTTCAATTCGGAGGAGTTCCAAAGAATATTAGAAGATACTCCAAAGAAGGACAAATTGAAAAAGTAATCTAGATAAAAACAGCAGAAGACGATATACGGAATAAAAATAAATAATTGGAGGGCTAATATACAATAAGAAAGTAGATGCAGTATGGTACATGTTGTACAAATGCAACAAATTAAATATTTTAACAAACTACTGTAATAACCTCGAGTGGCTTTTTAGCTAGAAAATTTTTTTGAATAAGTTTGAAATGAAATGCTTTCAATTCTCAAACACAGGAGATATGGTAAAATGAAATAGTAAGGCACATCAAAGAAACATGAAACGTTAAACAAGAAACATGAAACATGTTTCAAAAAATAACAACACATTGATTTAAATGAAATATTGCACATCAGTGAAATGCGTTTCAATTGCGATATCGCATCCAAAACAATGTGTTATTATCTTATGAAACATGATTCATGTTTCTTGTTTAACGTTAAATTTTCTTTGATAGGTAGAAACAGTGAACCTAATAAAATAATTTTGTTAAAACAGTAGCACCAAACTATTTTCTTAAACAAATGGATGAAAAGTTTCTTGGTTGGTTTTGTTATTGAATATCATTTCATGACATTTTCTGACTGTAGACTCACAGACTTTATTTAAAAGTTATAAAATAATTATAGTTATTGAAAAAAAATTGAGAGCAAATATAACAAAAGGTTAAAATAAAATTGAGAAATAAATAGACCACTTCTCAACTAATAAAAAACGCTTTATATGATTTATTGAGTGCTTTAATTGCGGGCAGATTTGGAATTACTAGCAATCATTCAAGATGTATGTGCACTTCATTTTAACATTACCCTCAAGACCGGTCCTGAAGTAATTAAGACTTGAGGGCGTCTTCTACAAATAAGATAGTTTCTCATTAAGAAGTTCGTGAAAACTAACTGTGCCCCAGCCCTTCTAGTATTTTCACCATCGTGTGCGGACTGTGCTCTAGCACTCGTCAGAAGTAATGGTACTCCATTTAATTTTACTCATTGAGGAAAAACTGAAAAGGGAGCTACATCTCCGCGTGCGAGTCGCAAACTTGTGTTTGTTATCAGAAGCAATTAAAGTGATTTGTGTGGCCCTTTAGGCAGGTGCGATAATTGTCCATGAAAGGTGTATTTCAGGAGTTAAATCCAGGAGTTAGTCTGTTCAATATTTGCTTGCTATTATTAACGCTTACTAACTCAAGACAAAGAATAGCTGAATTACTGCGACGTTGTTAACGCAAAGGGTGTATTCAATGGGAAAGTAGGGGATATTCTTAGGGCTTACTTAAAGCTTACGGTCGTAAAATAGCTGTTACATTGCGATCGTTAACTTCTTTCGATCGCGAAGAAAATTATAGTAGAAGAGCTGGTTGGCAATTTTGAGGAAATATTCAAGGCACTCCTTTATAAATGCTTTAGAACAAGAATAGCGGGCTAAAGGGTAGTGTGCTCATTAACCACTGACTTTCTTTATTCTTGAATATTTGTGTAGCAATATTTATAGAATATTGAATAATATTGATTGCGAGGTTCAATAAAGAGGAACAATATTTCGATACGGAGTTCCAAGGGCGGATTTAAGGTAGGGGGGGGGCACGGTATTTTTGTGTACTGTGGAGATTCCATCACAGTACATATTAGAAGCAAATCAGAGTTGTTAAAATATATGAATAAAATAACAGAAAGAACATTAGTGAAAATCTTGTCTATTTCTGGCTGGAATTGCGAATTTTGTTCATTGCATCCCTTACACGCACTTGCAAATGAAAGATGATAATCAGCGTTTTCGTTTTCCAGAGCGTAAGTGGGCAGACATAACGGAGCGCCGACCATAGCATGGCATCATAGCTCCGCTCACCATAAAAAATTAATACACAATATTAAATCTGTGCGGCAACATTGGAGCGCCGACCATCGCTCCGAGAAAAGGACGGAGTTAAGGCCTTGAACATCGTGCCACGGTAAAAATCGAGTTTAGTATTTTTCAGACCCTCGACCAGTGTATGTCGCATTGAATCTGGTAATTTTTGTTCAGTTTATCTCCAAATTCGTTTGAAATATATCAAAAGTTTCTATTTTCAGTCTCATGTAGTCAAAATAACGGACAGGGTATTTTCGTAAATCTTTATATAGATGGTGAAATTCTCCATACGACATGCGTTTTTGTTCAGTTTACGGGATGTATTTTCGTATGTTGATACCTTTTATATAGGTACAACTTTTTAACACTAGAATTCAGAATAATAAGTCAAGTGAATAAAAACTAGCACTTTCTAACTAGCATATGCTAGGTCTAGTAAGTATTTGGTCAATTCAGTGTGAATAAAGATTTGTAGAAAATACTAGGGCAAGTTTAGTAGAATCCGGAAAACCCCAAGCACTTACTCGCGGTGTAGTACATGCTAGACCAAGTAAATGCTAGGTTTTAACGTTCCTGTCACGACACGTTCTCCCCTCCATTACCTTTCAGTCTACTCCACATCGGCGGCATATCCCTCTCTCAATCTGTTCAACCACGTGCTAGAAGATGTATTCATCGTCAGAAGAATCTTACAATGATTTTAATAAAATAGAAAAAATTGATCGCACTCTGTTTGTACGTCTCCTTTCGGATCACATTGTCTTACTTAGCAAATCAAAAACCCCTGCTGTGATGAATGCTAAGAAAGAAGCTTGGGAAACCTTACGTTCCGATTACTGTGGTGCATTGGGGAAACAAGTTACTGTAGGCCAACTAATAAAAGCATTGAACAATGTGAAGTCTACCGTCAAGAAGAAGACTGACGTAAAAGTGACGGGAAACGGTAAAATGAAACTACAACCGTTGGGAAAAAACATTCTTGGAGTTGATAGAAGATGATAACCCAGCATTCCATAAAATCCCGGGTAATATTTCAGTTGGCACAAATGCCGGGCCCCCAGTTCAGCAACCAACCAAAACAACTAAATCTGCTGCCGATCACCACAAAAATAAGATCAGAAAAAGTGAAAAAATTGTGTCGAATCATGAAGCAGATGAAACTAAAAACCTGTCCATACCGCAGTTGCAAAGAATTGTTTTGTTGCAACAATACAAACTGAATAAGATCAAACTGGAGAAGGAAACTATATTGTTGGAAACCATGAAGAAGCAAACTGTTGAAAAGTCTACTCAAACTGATGTAACTGTTGATGATTGCCATACTTTATTCACATTGTAAGCTACATAAGTTGTATTTTCCTTTGGATTGTAATCATGTAGGATTCTTAGGATTATAATTGTTACCATTGTAATCAAGCTTGTAATTTGAAATAATTCAGTAATGGTGTGAATAAAAACTAGTATATAAAATAAGATGATTTTATTCAGTAAATAAACAAAACCCATATCCCAAAAAAAAATAAAAAAAAATATACAAAATTGTGTGCAAGTAACATGAAAACGTTACTAAGTTCAATTTCGCAAAAATTTCCTCACTGAATATTCAAATACGCCATTATTTTGGCACGCTTGTCTTTGCCTCTTAATGTTGTGGCGGGATTTTCATAACGAACCACCCCAGGTTGGTCATCTTCATTTGGGACGCTATCAAGATCCCCATACTCAAAGTCATCCTTTAGATACTTGGTAATGTTGTGTAGCACAGCGCAACTGACTACCACTTGTGGAATGTTGTTTAATGCAACTCTAACACAGTTTCCCAGGATTGGGAATCTCCTTTTTAACTGGCCAAAACACCTTTCTATTATAACCCTTTCTCTAGCATGTATTAGATTAGACTCTCGTTCTTGATGCGTTCGTGCAGGCTTGAACGGTGTAATCAACCACGACGATAAACCGTATCCTGAATCACCTAAAAGACAAACTGCTCCATCATACTGTGACACGATGTCTCTGACATGACTATTCCTCCATACTCTGCCGTCGTGAACACTGCCGGGCCACTCTGCACTAATACTTGTAAACTGTTCCCATGCATTGCATGTTGCCTGGACATTTATACTAGGATATCCTTTTCTATAAATATACTCATCACCGTGCAGCTCAGGCTTTTGTATCTCAATTTGAGTACAATCAAGGGCATCAATTACTGATGGCAAACGAAAATGTCTCTACCACAAAACTTTCGCCTCGGTCATATCTTCAGCTGTAGTTGGAAACCGTATCCACTTATGTGATTGTTCAACTACTCTACTTATCACGTTCCTTATAGTCTTGTTAGCAGTAATACGATGTACACCCACATCTTGAGCTCAGAAATATTTCCATTTGCTGTCTTCTGGAAATACCACCGCCACGAGTATCACTTTCTTCAAGAAACTGTGCCGCAAGGAAATCAACACTCTCACGGTTAAACCTTAACAGTTCTTTACAATTACGTTCGTTTATTCCAGAGCGAACAGAATAAATTTTACGTTGACAAATAGGCATAAACTCAGCCATGATCAACAACAAACTGTTGACTGATGTGACAGGTAGTAAATGCTAGGAAAAAGTCTAGCATGCCCCAGACCAGGCTTGAAAATATCGAAGCATATGCTACAGAACAATCTACTTGAAAAGTTTTATTCACACCATTTTTTAAGCAGTTACTACTCGTCCGGGAAAACTCTACAACTTACTACCCCTAGCAAGTGCTAGTGTGTTTATTCACACAAAACGTAGCATTTACTTAAGAAATCCCTAGTATTTGCTTATACTAGTTTTTATTCACATCACTGAATATATTCTTCATCTGATGAAGAGGATGTCGAAAAATCCATGTTTATGCAACGCTCGTTCATGCCAAACTGATGCTAAAATGCGATGCTCCGAGCCTCGATGTAACTACTGATGCGCGTGGGTCAGAGCGAGGGTAGAGGGTGATTTGCTATGGTCGAGGAACGATGATCCCCGTTCCCTTACCTTACGGTCGATGGAAAGCGCGGGTCGGGGCGGGGCGCAGGTGCGGGAGTCTCAGCGCATTATGAGTCAGGTCCAGGTCGCGACAGGTCATAGCCGACCGAGTTTTTCATGTACTTGTTATAATTACGTAAACTAAAATAAACTCCTCTTTGTAGCCTACTAGTGTAGTTTTAGCGAGTAACAAGTAATATTATTGTATATAATATAACGAGTGATAAAGACAGAAAAAGACAAGAGAGTAAGTCCGTTTTGTTTACTAAAAAACCGACGACGCAGTTGCAGATACCGGGAAAGGGATTGAATTTGGTGGTGTCCCATGTGCATCAACGCATGCGGCAACTACATCAATGCCAACAAATCCATCAGCAGCATCAGCCTCTACTAGTTACATGTTGCAGGAACGAGATATAGGTGGGTATCGCAATCTTTGTGTATTTCAACATTTTGTATGGCTCTAGGAATTGGCTATGTTTATTCCGGTGACTGCGAATTGCGAACGTCTATTCTATGTGCTTGTTGTTCCTTCACCGCAGCTTTATATACTTAACTACAAGTAATAACCACACACCTGGCTCATATGTTGAGCCTCGCTCACGCGTAGAGAATACTCGCCGCGAGTGAATTCTCGCACGAGCGCGGTCGACCTTTGTTTGTGTTGTGGTCAGATTAGACGTCGTGTTGGACAGTGCGTCTCCCTAAAGCCGCATAAGCATGCCTTCTTTTATAGAATAGAGAGCTACTTTCGCAGTAACCCCGACTGTGCGTGCTTTGCATAGCTAAAAGCACCATTAAATAAATAGTTTGTTATAAATAAATTATAATAATTGCACTTCTATATAGGTATCTAAGCAGGTAATTATTTATTTTTAATTTCAGTTACACTACTAATGAACCAGCAAAACGGGTTATTTCTTACAGACAAAGAAAGGTACCAGTGGTTGAAATATACTTGGCAACCAAGAGTAGACTTCAAGTTTCCACTGGTGCGTGAATGATAAAAGAACCGGTCTCTTCAAAAAAGCTGGTTAAAGGGAAATGAATGGCTAGCATACAGTAACATGTCTGGTGGCGGATTGTGCAAAATGTGCATTCTTTTTGGACGACGTAAAGCAGGTACAAAGTATGTGAAGCTGCGAAAATTGGTGATCACACGCCACGAGAACACGAATTATCACCAAGCAAACGTGGTAGTAACTCAAAATTTTTTGATGGTAATGAAGGGAAAATCAATGGGTGTTGTTGCCCAAATGAGATTACAGGAAATGAAAACTGTTGAAGAGAATCGTAAAAAACTTATACCCATTATAAAAACAATAATATTATGTGGAAGGCGAAACATACCGTTAACAGGTCACAGAGATGACGATAGTTGAGAATCGGAAAGTTCTCATGGACACGGAGCGCTCTTAATGTTCCGAATCGATGCTGGAGATGAGATACTGCATGAACACGTAAAACCGTGTGCTGAATTTTTTACCATTATATCTGATGCAACCACAGATGTTTCTGTTTGTGAGCAACTAACCGTTTGTATTCGCTATTTCGATGTAGATACGAAGGAAATACAAGAAGACTTTCTAATGTTTGTCGAAGTTGTTAAACTTACTGGTGAAAACATTGCTCACCATATTTTGAAGGCGTTGGAAAACCTTATCCTGGACATTACATTGTGCCAGGGTCAGGCATATGATGGAACAGCCAAGATGAGCGGTAAAATAAAAGCTGTTCAGGCACGCATATCCAGCATTTAGTCCTTAGCCTTTTTTAACCACTGTGCAAGCCACCCACTCAACTTAGCTATTAGTACAACCTGCACCGTATCCAGCATAAGAAATGCCGTAGAGGTTATCTCAAGTGTAGCAACTTTCTTTCGTGACTCAGCTCACCGAAAACATTTGATCAGAAATGAAATGCAAGCTCATCTGCCAAAGGAAAAACAGAATATATTAAAAAAATGTGTGAGACCAGATAGGTGGAAATACATGAAGCGGTTTCGACATTTTTTGACGTCTTGCCGCGTCTTCAATAAATATTGCAAAAAATAGCAGATCAAAGAAACAGAAGAAGTGCTACACCTCAGTTGCTCCAATCTATAATGTCGTCAGAATTTCTTATAAGCTTGGTAATCTTCTCTTATATTTTAGAAATCACGCTGCCCTTATCCCGATCACTACAAACCATTGAAATTGATATACTTTCTGCAGTTCATCTTATTAATACAACAACGTAAAACTAGCACCGACACATTCAAAAAAACTTTTCAATCAGGCTGAGGTCATCGCAAATGAAATTGGTGCAGTAATCACTGTCCGCAGAATCACCGGCCATCAAATAAAATAAAATCGACCAAACATTAAGACTCAGTCAGTTGAAGAATATTACCGACTTTCAGTATATATTTCATTTCTAGATTATATGTTAAGTGAAATGTCATCCAGCTTCCCTAGCGCTCCCATGCAAACAATCGGACAGTTGCTGTCCCATAAGTTTAGCGACGAAGATATAGAGGATGTTTTGCAAGGCGCTGAAGTATATAAAGAAGACCTTCCTTGTTTCTTAGATTTGAAGGGAGAGCTAAAAATGTTGCAACAGATTAATCAAAATATCCCAGTATCTCCAGCAGATGCCTACAAAAGAGCAACGGTGCTGCCAAATATTAGAACTCTATGTCAATTGCTGTGCACGTTTCTAGTCACTTCTAGCATTTCCGAGCGATCTTTCTCCACCTTACGCCGATTAAAGTCATATCTTCGCAACAGGATGACAGAAGATCGTTTTAATGGATTGACTTTAATGCATACCCATCAAGACGTTACGGCAAAAATGGATCCTATTGAAGTGCTGGATATCTTTAGCAGGAAACATAAAAGAAAATTTTCTTTATCAAATATTTAATTTTTTTATTGTTTTGACCCTTTCATACACCTTCCTATACATACTTGAACTTGTAGAAATAAACTTGAAGTATGATACTAGTTATTGTTGATTTTTACGCTACATTGTTATTCAAAAAGATGCAATATTTTTACTTTATATCATGACAGTAATTATTAGTATCAGATTCCGCCACAGAACTTGAACGAGTAAAGTTCGATTATTATCAGGTAAACAATTTAGAATTATTCACAGTTTTTCGACTAGTTGTAGATCTCTCTGTCGTGCACTTAGCCTGCAAATTATATCAGGATACGTGTTATTTTCATTTAATTAGTAAAGAGTAATAATAAATAATTTCTGTGTGATTACCGATAAGGAGATAAGCAAACCAGTTCTTCTACACTCGCTGGTTCAGTCTCCCAATAGGCAACCAATTTTGCACTACGGTGTATTTTGATTTGCTAACAATAAGACACATGAGTTGTATAATTAACGTCACTCAAGAAGCTGCCTTTGACTACAAGGGCAACAACAATAACAACTACCGCATCGGAAACAAACCTACAATACCTGAAAATAACTCTAATGTTCCTCAAACTTCCATTTCCATTTCATATGTAGCAGCCGCTAAATTTACTCCAAAACCAACGTTTGCCAAGAAAGAGCAAGCCATATTATTTCACTCTGGTAATAATTTGAAATTATATGATATTGGTGATATTATAGGCCCAAGAAATATATACTTCGCATCCAGAATTTTCAATAATAGATTCTGCATTTATTTAAACAAAGTTGAATTAGTTAACCAACTGATTACCAACCAATCGACCATTAAAGTTGGAGACATGGAATTGAATGTAAGAAGATTAGTTACCCCCACAAAACGTCTAGTTCTTTCAAATGTGTGCTCGTCTACTCCTCATGAACTAATTGAAACTTCCTTAATAGATCTTGAACTACAGTTAGCATTACCAATATATTTTCTAAGAACAGGCATTCCCAGAGATATACAATCATATATTATCCTTCCGAAGACAAGTTTATATTGTACCATCTTCCGAGAACTTCGAGCTACATACTTCTTTATTAATTTCTTTTGAGAACAATGGTTATAGAATCTTTCTTTCGACTGATAAAATGGACTGTTTTATATGTAAGCAGACCGGCCATATTGCAACCAAATGCTCTAATACCCAAACTGCTACGCAGCCATCGGCATTAAACATGCAAACATCAAACACCAACAGTCCGAATATCCAATCTGATGTTCCGCCTTCAACTTCCCAGAAATCAAACACACAGCCCCTCCCCCTCTACAAACAACACATCTATTATGTACATCAGACATAACTAAAGTTCCTCTGTCTACTATAAATCATCCAAACATTTCGGCAACACCTACACAAAAAAGACCCTGCCAAGTTCGACTAACACAGAATCTCTCTCTCTCCTAATACTAACAATACCGCCCCATTTTTGATATTGCATCCAAAGATATTCCAAAACCCATTAAAAAAAGCTAAAAAAGAATCGTCACTTGATAATAAGATATCTTATAGCTTCTCTGGAAAACACATATGGATCTAAGGATCCACTATCAGAAGCTCAACAATTTATCGAATATATTAAATCATTACTTGCTGACATACATATTATTTACCCTGCCCTTACCGTTAGATCCCTCAAAAATCGATTTACAAAAATCATTCAAAAAATCAAACAGGCCCTTAATATACAAAACACGGATATTGAAAGTCTGATATCACAGTCATCAGTGGGCGATGACACCGATGACAGTTCCCTCATCTCACAAACTTCTTACTAAACATTTAATCTATACAATGAAACTGCGACGGGTTCTATCCCCGTCTCGAACTAATACAGCAATTCGTATCCGATGCCCAAGCTGATATTGTCTGTCTCCAGGAGACCAATTTTAAGGAAAGTTACAAACGAGAATAAAAATAAACGGTTTTAAGGATTAAAACTAACTTTCCCGCATCTGTGGCCCTGAACAATATTCAATCATAAAATTGTTACATGTATTCACATCGGAGGATGTATCGTACTAACAAACCCAAATTTCTCCAAAAATAACCAAAAATTTTGTATATCTGGATTCGTAGGACCCGCTGTACTCACTCTAGTCAACTGAAAATCAATAGGATACATCTGTGAGACGCTTTGAACAATATTCAATCATAAAATTGATCAATCGTGTACTCTCTGGAGGCTGTACCGTGCTAACAAACTGAAAATTCTCCAAAAATGACAAAAATTTGGTACTCCAAGTACCATACCACCCGTTGTACTGGCTTTAGTGAGCTGAATATCAATAGGATTCACCTTTGAGATGCTCTGAATAATATCCAATCATACAATTGGTCACTTGTATGTACTCCAGCGGCTGTATCGTGCTAACAAACTGAAACTTCTCCAAAAATTACAAAATTATCGTACTTAAAGTACCGTTGTATTGGCTCTGGTGAGCTAAAAATCTATAGGGTACATCAGTGAGATGTCCGGAATAATATTCAATCATAAAATCGGTGAATTCTAACAAACTGAAATTTTTCAAAAAATTACAAAAAGTCGTACTTCAAGTACCATAGCACTCGTAGTGCTGGCTCTGGTGAGCTGAAAATCAATAGGGTTCATCTGTGGCATGTCCTTAACAATATTCCATCATATAATTGGTGACTTATTGCACTCCGGAGGCTGTATCGTGATAACAAGACATGTAAGTAAAAGTGGCCAATGACGACGATGACATACACACAGGATTTTTTTTCTAAAAACCGTTTTTTGTGTTGTGGTTGATGGAAAACGTGAAAATAACTCAAAAAAATTTCAAAATTCCAACTTTTTTTGGGGTAAACCAATACTTTTCTCGCATATTAGATAGGTGGGCGGAAAAGTAAAACTTTGTCGGAGACCACTATCTTAGATTCAACTTTCTTAGAACTACCGGTGGAACTTCCACATTTGTTTCTTGTGATTTTTATTCTGTAGTTGTACCACTATTTCCAAACAACAATAATGTTTGCTTACTGAACTGGGGTGCGGACATGCACTTAAATATTGTTACAGGAAATATATCTTATATGGATCTTAGACTTTGTGGCCCAAAAACTACCCAGTCACTTTGCTGGAAAGCGCTAGACAGTTTTTATGATAGCAATCATTTTCCAATCCTCATTTTTGACAAATCAAGAACACATTAATCTATAAAATAAGATAGAAAATTTCTAGTGCGGACTGAAATACATTTAAAGAATTCACTGAATATCGAATATCTCAGCTACAATTTTCTGAAAATATCGAGGAATCGGTTACAGCATTCAGTAACTGTATAATCCAAGGAGC
Organism: Galeruca laticollis; assembly: GCA_963921935.1. NCBI lineage: Eukaryota > Metazoa > Arthropoda > Insecta > Coleoptera > Chrysomelidae > Galeruca > Galeruca laticollis. The sequence goes on from OY998180.1 coordinate 76,912,622, forward strand.
AGAAATGTAGGTTGGGACATCTTTAAAACCAGCGTCCCGAAAACTCGTTCCCTAGTGGAATGACAATTGTGCAACTGCTGTCCACGAATGTTAAATTGCATTAAACAAATACAGAAAGACTATAAATGTAGATAATCATATAAATTTCCAAAAATTAAAAGCCAAAGCAAGATGGGTGGCAAAACAGAGTAAAAAAGCTTCTTGGAATAACTATGTTTCCTCACTTACCTCTGTCACACCCCGGGACAAGTCTGGACAAAAATACGACAAATGAAAGACAATAGAACCCAGACTAAAATCTCTGCATTGATTTTCCATGATAATATTGTCACCTTCCATTTTCATTCGAAGAACTAACTTACGCTCTTTCATCTTGTAAAAATTCTGCCGCTGGGCCCGATAATATACCATTGATATTTCTAAAATATTTATCACCGATGTACTTAACTAAATTACTGGAATTGTATAACACCATCTGGACTAAACAGCAATTCCCAGCGTAATGACGAGAATCAATTTCAATTCCAGTGGGAAGACCATATAAAGTATCAACAGATCTATACTCATATCGTCGCATTTCTTTAACATGGACAATGTGTAAGTTGATGGACAAGATGATGAATAAAATGATAATTTGGTACTTCGAAAAACACAAAATAATCAATCCACAATCGGAATTCACACCACATCCTAGTACTATGGACAACCTCGCCTTTCTACAGACATTCATTGGATATGATTTCCTTAAAAAACAGGATGTTGTAGCTGCCGCATTTGATATTGAGAGTGCCTTTGATATCTTATCAAAAGCAGCAATACTTAATAAACTCAGAAAATACAACTTCCAAAGTAACAAATTGCCTTTAGTACAACATTTCCTAACTGATAGATCATTCCAAGTATTTACTAATGAACAAGCTTCCTCGAAACACTTACGATATAATGGCGTCCCTCAAGGATCATTTTTTAGTCCAACGCTCTTTATAATAGCCATAAATGACATAAGTTTATCAATTAGGCTCGCTATTAAGTTCTCTATATACGCAGAAGACATAATCATCTTTTGCAGTGGCAAAAATTCAGACAGCAGTAAATCAACTTAGTCAGTGGTCCCTTTCTAGTGGTTGTCACTTCTTAGCCGCTAATTCGAAAATTATTAAATTCAGTGAATCATCAAGACTTTACATACTTCCACAAATACAGTTAGTTGACGAATGTCTGCCGATGTGTAACTCTACAAAAACTTTGGGGCTTACTTTTGATGGTAAGTTAAACTGGAAAGAGCATATTAAAGACATAAAAAGAATTGTGTGGTACGAACAAACATTAGCCATCAATGGGGAACTGATGAAAAAATACTGTTGGTGCACAAATCTCTTGTTTGTTCCAAACTAGATTATGGTAGCTTTATTTACATGTCAGCATTCAAATCTGATTTAGAAACTCTCAATTCTGTTCGCAATACAGCTCTAAGAATTTGTCTTCGAGCTTTCGGATCCAGTTCTGCTGAAAGGATCTATTGTGAATCCAACGAGCCTTCCCTATGGTCGAGACGGCAACTGCTTCTCATGTCATACTGTGCAAAAGTATCGGCTCCCCTGGGAATCCAGTATATCCTCTAATAAATCGTTTATCCAACACTAGTAATTCTGGCACTAAACTTCAATCACTTCCAGAAATCCTGTCAACACTCATAACTGATATCAATATATCTAATACAGTTCCCATTCCTATCTCATCCTATCCTCTTTCGATAAAGCAACAATCAAAGTTTAACTAATCTTTAAACATATGCCCTAACATGAAACACACAGTGATCACTTGAAACAATGCTTTTTAAATATTATAAATTCCGATAACTAAAATATAATATTGTATACTGATGCGTCTAAATCTGAGGACGGCGTAGGTTGCGCCGTGACCAACTCCCATCAAATAATTAAACAACATCGTCTACCATCTTTCGCTAGTATCTACACAGGAGAGTTATATGCAATCCTTCAAGCTCTAAATTCTTTATCCTATGACGACAATCAGCTATTTGCACAGACTCTCTCGCATCAATAAACTCCATTAGACAAATATATTCTGTACATCCTATTGTCCAAGACATTCATGACTGTATTGGCAGTCTTGCGAGCTCTGGTGTTACCGTTACATCCATCTGGGTACCGTCTCATGTCGGAATACCTGGGAATGAACTTGCGGACTAAACTACAAATTCACAATGACCTGATAATTAAGATAAGACGTTAAATACGTGACCGCTGGGCAAATCACGACAAATTGCGATACAAAACTTCATGAAATTCAACGGTTCATCGAATACAAAAACCTACCTCCTATGTCTCGAAGAGATGCAGTCGTAGTACGCAGACCACGTGTCGGGCATACTCGACTGACACAAGGATTTTTAATGGCCGTTTCCAACCCACCCAAATGTTAGCACTGCAAAATACCACTCAAAGTTTAGCATATACAGTGTCTACAATAATCAAATAAACGCCGTAATCACCAGCTAAGAACTTCGCGCCAAGAAATTCTAAATATTTTGGATCAGTTATATACCTAACTCGCCTAATCACTTGTTTAAAGGACATTTATATTATGAAAACCAAATTGTTCATGTAATCTAAATAGTTTGTTAATGTTCAGTTCTTGTAGTTAAAATTATTGCACCATGTTGTGTCAGGGAAATCTAATTTGCTTCTTGTAATCTAAACAGTTTGTTAATGTTCTTGTAGTTAATAATTGTATCATATGTCAATGATCTTAGTTGTCGAAACACGTTAATATAAATAGAATAAAATCACATGTTAGTTTGATATGAGTAAACATAACAATAATAATAAATAAATTCATATAAAGAAACGAGACAGTTCACGTGAAAAGGGATTCGGTGTTATAAAACTTGACCTCTTTGTCCATTGTCAAATGAAATAAGCCCTGACACTCTTTTTTTCGCCATAAAACCAAATTAAATATATACAGAACATCCGAAAACCACCCTTCATGTACGAATGCTCGCAAAAAATATTAATCAGTAGTATGACAACTGCGTATATGGATTTAAAGCTTGCAATCCCACTCTTCCTGTTTCTAGGGTATGCTTGGTATTAATTTATGTGCAGGTACAGATCCATACCAGCCCAATTGGTATCAAAATTGAATAACCTCGTTAAAAATCTAATGAAATTACAATAATATGTTCTTTTCAAAAGTATTACAATTATTTTAATAAAATACAAGATAATAAGAATGTTCTCTAGGATTAAAATTGGTATACTGAAAAGGGCTGTTAAGTCATTTCATGTAGACATAAATATATTCTTAAACTCTGTCTGTAATTTCACGGTACGTTACGGATTGAGTTATAAAAAAACTGGAAACAACAAAAACCATATATATATATATATATATATATATATATATAGGAGATAGTCTTTGCCGACTAATTAGGTATAAAACCACGAATATTGGGGTAACGGCAAGTTAATTAAAGAAAACTCTTGTTACTGTTTTTCTTCCAAGCTTTCGGAAACATTTATTTCCATTATCAAGGATAAGTAAATTGAGATTGTTATAAATTGGTAAATATAATTATATTTGAATTTTAAAAAAAAATGTTTCAATCATAAATCATTTATGGTCAAAATGTCAAAATGATTTATGATTGAAAACATTTTTTTTAAAAAATTCTAATATAATTATATTTACCAATTTATAACAATCTCAATTTACTTATCCTTGATAATGGAAATAAACGTTTCCGAAAGCTTGGAAGAAAAACAGTAACAAGAGTTTTCTTTAATTAACTTGCCGTTACCCCAATATTCGTGGTTTATATATATATATATATATATATATATATATATATATATATATATATATATATATATATATAATAAGCAACGAATAGATTAGTACATCTTGTTATATATATATATATATATATATATATATATATATATATATATATATATATATATATATATATATACTCCTGAACTTGGTTGATAATACCACGTTTATTTCGGTCTCGTTTTACTTCAATAAAATAAACAGTTTTCATTAAAATTAAAACAAATACTCTAGTGTATCATAAGTTAAAAGTGGTAGTGCCCATTCACTGATCTCAGACAATCGCAGTGAGTACTAGATCAACGTATTACACAAAACGTTGTCTCTTCAATCGGGTTTTTGTTGTGGGAAGTTCTCGACAGGTTTTTCGGAGTCGGCCTCAAAATGTTGTCTAATGCATGTGAAGATGACAGATAAAATCCCAAACGATGGAATTAATCCATCACAACAAACCTGCTCCAGCACACTAGCTACACATAAATACCCTACAAAGGAACAAGCCATCATCCTTACAGCAATTGATGGGGCCAAGTGTTGGATCTATAGTCCAGCCGAAAAATGTTTTATATGCATCTCGGATCAGAAACAACAGAATTTGTATCTACCTTTCCTCTTAAACAACAATTGATAAACTGATTGCTTAACATAAATCAATTAAAATAAATGGAATCGATACTGAATGTCGACGTTTAATAACTCCGTCACAACGTCTAGTAATATCAAACGTATGCCCAACAATACCTAATCCACAAATCGAAGATGAAATCCAAAAAATGGGAATAAAAACAGTATCGGAAATGACATTCCTAGGAGTGGGAATGCCTGAAGCGGATTATAGTTACGTATTGAGCCTTCGTAGACAAATTTTCATCGCTCCTCTTGAAAATGAATCTATTCCAGAATCTTTCGTAATAACAAACGATAATAACACCTACCGATTATTTCTTTCAATCGATGGATTGAATTGTTCAATATGTAAGGCAATAGGTCACGAAGAACCCGCCTGTTTGAAACAAAGAGATACACGCACCTTCGTAGAAGAAATTGATAACGGAAATAACCCTGGCCAAACAAAAACATCAAAAACAAAATCTAATGAAGAAACAGTCAACGCAGAAAACACAATAGAAACCAAAAGAAAGACAGCAGCTGAGAGTTCCTTTCCAGAATCATCAAGAAAGTCCCCAACCTTACCAACCACACCCCAAACTTCCACAGCAACGGCTTCCTCAAACATCGTCAAATTTTCCAAACCCACATCTACACAGAATCCACAACAATCAAACACCTCTCTCACTACGAAAAGACAAATTTCAACATCACCTGAATGTTTAGAAGCCCCTTATATCACCTTCGCTCATCCAAAACACAAACAAAAAATAACAAAAAAATATATAAATCAATAATGAAGATATTCCTTCCCTACTAGAATAAATTAAACATCGGATTTAAAGTCGAAGCCCACCTTTTGTTTTAAATTTCAATGAGATCTGTAACTTCCTACAAAACACTATTAATGCTATAAACCCTGAAATAATCGCACTAGATTATTCCAACGAACCATCTGAATTACTTGAAATTCCTAATTTCATCTATAAAAACATGGAAAATACAACCTTATTTAGTAATATCACGCGGCTTAAGAAAAAATTATTTGCTACCAACATTTTAACTACAGATTTAAGTGACAGTGACACATTATCTCAACAGTAAATAAATTAATTAATATATTTATGTGATGGATTCTTTTATTCTTTAGTGGAATTTAAACGGATTATAGTGCCCCCATGAACAATTGAAACTACTCCTAAATGAAGTATCCCCTAAAAGACTTTGCCTTCAAGAAACACATCTCAAAAATCAAACAAACATTTGCCTAAAAGATTTCACGGCATACCAAAAAAATAGGAACTCTGAGCTGAACTCTTTGCTAACGGTGGAGTAGCAATGTTTGTCAGAAACGACATCGAATCAAATGAAATTGTAATAAATTCAAACTTAGAAGCGATTGCAGTATGGGTTATTCACAAAAAAAGATAAATAAATGTAATGGATGCTTACCTCACCCCAATTAGACCGACCTAGTTGAATGAAATAACCTAATAAATCACATTCCACCTCCTAAAATTATTGTTAGTGACATGAATTGCCATAACGCTGCTTGGGGTAGTAATGAAACCGATAAAAATGGAAATTTTCTGCAACATAATATAAACACTTTATCTAACTTTATAAAACACCGGTGAACCCACAAGATTCAATTCATTCAATGGCACCCTCTCAGCTATAGACCTTTCATTTTGTTCTCCTTGAATAACATCATGCTTGAAATGGGAAACTATAAAATATTTACATGATAGCGATTATTTCCCCATTAAAATATCTTTACTAGAAAAAGAACCTCCAACAAGCCTTCCTTACCAAACATGGAAAATAAAAACCGCAGACTGGGGTCAATATCAAAACGAAATAGAAAATAATATCACAACCTTTGTGTATGTCAATGACGTAAATGAAAATATTAAAAATCTTAATAATATAATTTTAAACGCGGCAAATTCTCACATTGGAAAAACCAAATTATGCAAAAAACATCCAGTACCTTGGTGGAACCAAAATATAGCCCAAGTATTGACAGCCAGCAAACATGCGTTTAATACATGGAAAAGGCATAAGACAAATGAAAATCTCTTGAGGTTCGAAAACGTTAGAGCCAAGACTCGGTATCTTATAAAGAAGAGCAAGAGAGAATCATAGGCAAGTTACGTATCGTCTATAAATTCTTCCACTCCAACAGACGTCATCTGGAGAAAAATACGAAAAATTCAAGGAAACAATAGTTATAGATGAATATCGACACTATCACAAAACAACGGACTAATATCCTCAATAAATGAAATTCCAAATATCTTAGCTAACACTTTCGAAAGAAACTCAAGTGATATCAATCTGAATTCTACCTTTTTGGAAGATAAAAACCAAGGATTTGAATTTTGTCTGAAAGAATTAAAAAATACTGCCCCAGGTCCTGATGATATTCTATCTTTATTTTTGAAAAACTTTCCGTACAATGCTAAACAAACTCTTTTAGAGCTCTTTAATGACATATCAATAGTCATACCCATCGTCAAACTGAACAAACCAAAAATCGACCCAACTTCATATCGTCCCATTTCACTCACATGTAATATGTGCAAACTTCTGGAAAAATTATAAACTATAGACTGACGTGGCTTTTGGAAAATGAGAATATCCTTACACACAATCAAAGCGGCTTTCGTAGAGGAAGAAGTACTACTGACAACTTAGTAGCACTCGAATCTGAAATTCATGAGGCTTTCCTAATTGATCAAAAACCAATAGCCATATTCTTATACTTAAATAAAGCTTTTGACACCACTTGGAGATATCACATCCTAAAAACACTGCAAGAATGGAATATTCAGAGCCACATATCAGCATACATAAACAAACTTTTTGAATAATAGAGCCTTCCAAGTCAAAACAATTGGCCACAAATCTTCAGTAGGACAACTACAAAATGGAACACTCCAAGGATCCATTTTAAACCCAACTTCATTCTTAGAAGCAATAAACAGTATCGTTGAAGAAATACGCAAACCTACAAAAGTCAGCTTATATGCAGACAATCTAGTTATTTATATTAGAAGCCAAAACGTAACATTAGCGTCGCAAATTTTACAAACATGCCTAAATAACTTAGAAAATTGGTCCCTCAAAACAGGTTTCCATTTCTCACCTAAAAAAACACATTATATGGTCTTCAGTAAAAAGAAATATTTAAATAATTTAAACATTTATCTAAATGAAAAGCCAATATCCAAAGTTGATGAAATGAATTTTTTGGGTCTCAGTTTTGATTACCGGTTAAAATGGGCAACACATTTGGTAAGTTTACAACGATCGTATCAACCAAGAATAAATTTACTAAAGATTATATCAAACAGTACGTGGGGTTCAGACACTGCAACCTTACTAAGTCTATACAAATCACTGATAAGAAGCAAGCTGGACTATGGAGCTATCTGCTACGAAATCGCCAACAAAACTTTGCTGAAAACATTAAATTCCATCCAATCCACTGCCATACGAGCATCACTAGGTGCTTTCAGAACTAGCCGTATAACCGTCTTCTAGCATAAGCAAATGAGCCACAACTGCATCTACGTCGACAAATGCTTTCCCTAAACTATGCCGCTAGAATATCAGCAAACATCTCCAACTTATCATATTCCTCCAAATTTTAAAATATCACCTTAAACTTTACTAGAAGCAAACCCTTAAAAAAGTTACCTTTCTACCAAAGGATCAAAAACATAAGTTACGACAATGAGCAATTTAAACACTCTCTGACATCATAAGTCAATATCCCTCCATGTATAATTCAAATACCATATATAGAAACATTCCTAGCATTTTATCAAAAAGAGACCACCACTGCTCCCCAGATAAAAAATTCCTTCAATGAACTAGCATCAAAATTTTCCAGTTTCGCTTTCATATACACCGATTCATCCAAAATAATTACAGGAAATGCTGCAGCTTACATATGTAAAGAACAAAATTTGCTCTGCGTCTGCCACAAAATTGTAGTATATACACCGGAGATGCTTTTGCTATACTCCATGCCCTCAAAATGTGCAAAACATCAAATGATAACAACTTTCTTATTATCTCTTACTCATCAAATTTCCTAACAGATCTAAAAAATGTATATCCTTCACACCCAATCCATGAACTCATTAAAAAGGAACTTTTTAACTTGCGATACAAGAACATCTCTTCTTAATGGGTACCATCACACATAGGTATAAAAGGTAACGAGGAAGTCAACTCCCTAGCACTAAAATCAACTTCTACTGATAATTTACCCCTCCTTACAAAATTTCCCCACACCCATCACAGACACTCAATTAAAAAACACATATACCAAAAATGGCAATCCATCTGGAAAGACACTGAAACCAATCTGAGACAAATGATGCCCAAAATTGAAACCAAACTCCCACTACCCAATGAAAGAAGAGAACAAGTTATAATAAACCGTTTAAGAATTGTACATACACGCCTAACACACCAACATCACTTAACAAAAGAAACCATACCTTTATGTCAAACATGTCAGACTCAACTCATAGTAAGGCATCTGTTACTTAATGTCCAGAAAATGAAGAACAAAGAAGACGCCACAATTTAGGAAACACTTTAAAATCAATTCTCTCTTCAACTGGAAACAAAGTGCTATTTAATCTCAAAGACATAAACTTAACATCTAAAATTTAATTTTTGGTATTATGTATGTACCACACTATTTTGTAAATGTCTCTGCTAATAACTTTTAGGAGTTGATGCGCGGGGTTATGTATGTTTAAATAAAAAAAATATGTACTCAGTGACATAGACTTCCAGTAAATATTTCACGTAAATGTTTATCGTAAAAGCCATAATACAAGACTAGAATTTAAAAGGTATCAGTTGAACATTCCTGTTTTTAGTGTTTTAAATGAAACTCACGGTTTCTAGTTAATACCACAATATAATAAAAATTGTTGAAAATTCTAAAAAATTGACAATTGTCTCGATAAATCAATATCGTCGTCAGAATGACAGAAGTTACATTTCATTTGATGCCTACCTGATGTTTCGTAGTTATTTTTGGCTAGACCAAGAAGTGACCTAACTGGTGATTGACTCAATATATGTTAATAGAAAAAAGAAGATGTGATATTACAAATATTGAAGCTTAGATATTATTAGCCCTATGGTGATATCCTGGATATAATTTTTCCAATTAAGATCAGTATAACTGTGCAATGATATAGATGGATAACCGTTGGATGTTGCTATTTCTCTAATTGTATTAATCTCTCTATCAAAATTACATTTGTTCAGAGGAACTGAAAAAGCTCTATGTATCATTGAATTATATGCCGCTAGTTTACGGGACATGGTGTGATTGGAATTAAATGTAATTGTCACATCAGTCTGTGTTGGTTTTCGGTAAATTGAATAATCAAGTACATTATTAACTCTGAATTTTTAAATCAAGAAAATTGATTGAGCTATTTTCTTCAATTTCTAATGTAAATTTAATTTTTTGGTGTAAATTATTGATGTGGTTGAAAAATACATCTAATTGTCGTTCACTACACATAAAACAAGCTAATATATCATCTACATATCTATACCAAAATAAAACATTTTTCGAAATATTACTTTCAAAGATCTTTCTTCCTAAATTTTCCATAAAAATGTTTGCCAAAATAGGTGATATAGGGCTTCCCATTGGTAAACCTTCATTTTGAATATATATCTTATTGTCAAAAGTGAAATAATTTTGATTTATGCATACATCAAATAAGTTAAGTATATCTGATATTATTCCTGGATTAATATTTTTATCTTCTAGTAATTTTCTTACAAGTATTAGACATTCTTTAGGAGGAATTTTAGTGAACATATTAGTCACATCGAACGAAATAAGTTTATAGTTATCTTACAAGTTGATTGCTTTCAACTCTTTGATTAGTTCTATTGAATTTCTAATTGAGTACTGAGATTCATATCCGTAACTATTAAGTATATTGTTGAGCATCTTTGCCAATATATTATTAGGAGCATTAACATAAGAAACTACAGGTCTAATTGGTTTCTTTATTTTATGTCATTTAACGAAAAAAGGTCTATCATACATAAGAATCCTCATTGTCCACAATTATATGGAACCGTTACGTTGTTGTGATAATCTTATATTTTGTTTTCATGAAGGCCCTTGGTCTCTGAATAATTCAATACGTTCATTCAAATGATCATTGCTCCATGTAGTAATTTTTGTACGTACGCGGTACCCAAGGCAAGGCAAGGTTCGTGCGGCGTCATGAGTTAGACCGAGACCACAGACTGACACAAAAATACACTGTCGATTCATCGTTACGATATTCACAATTACATGGGTTTTTGATGCGATTTCCGATAGCGACTTCGATTAAGTAAATCGTAAACGATGCGTTGTTTCGATCGGTCTGAAACGACGGATTCGAAAGATCAATCGTACCGTATATGGGGCCCTTTAGAGATCGTTTCTCATTGACAAGGGCAATAGCAACTGATTGGTTTAAAGAAAATGGAAGGGTCCTTGGAATGCGAAGTGTTTATAGATGGGTAAATAGGTTTGAACTTTTTACATACCCACCTCAGTTGGCGTTACCTTTAATTCTGGAACATCGAAGAAATCGACTTCAGTGGTGTCAATAACTACTAATGTGGAATCGGGAATGGAACACTATCGTCTTCAGTGATGAATCCCGGTTCTGCCTAGACATGCGTAATGGTCGAGCGAGGGTGAAAAGAATACGAGGCGAACGTCGTGACCCTCAATTTTTTGTTGAGCGGCATGTACATCGCGCTGTTCGAGTTATGATATGGGGTGCCATTGCTTATGGCTCAAGGTCACTTTTAGTCATCACCATGGGCCATGTGAATGCACTTCGAGACATTCAAGAAATATTGGAAACTCAACTGTTTCCTTACCTCAGGACACTTCCAAATTCAACTTTTCAGCAAAATAACGCTCGGCCACATATAGCCAGACAAACTTTGGACTATTTCCACCAGGCGAACTCCCTGATATGTATTCTCATTATTACCGAAATAAAATAATTCTTACTGGATGTTCGGGTTTCTATTATATCTTCCTGTTTTTGTTATATAGTTGTTTCTCATTGTTTTACGCGCAATCACCAATCAATCTTTCGGTTCCTAGTTCGTTGCTTGAAACACAATTACTTAATTACATTCTACACGACTCATAGCTCACAACTAACTAAATTAATTTTAATATAGGTACCTCTTATCATCATTACCAGTTCTGGATTGATTGCAAATAAATCAAATTGTATTCCTAATCCGCCTCTTACGATAGGAAAACTCGTCTAATAGGTTCAAGGTTTCGACTCTCGTATGTTTCAGGGTTTTTTTGCTTCTGAACGCTGACAGCAAAACTCTTTTATTGTCTTTCAAAATAATGGTTTCGCTAATTGGAAGGATTACAACTGCAAACAATATTTAGCAAATTTACAGCGTATATTTATGATTATATCAGAAGAATCATTTCACAGTGATAAAGTAATAGAATGTTCAGATTTCTGAATAGTTATTTGTTCACTTACAAACATTGTTACCTACAAAGAGCAAGAAACATTTAGTTGATAATATCTTACCGGAAAATATGTAATTCAGTAACAGAGTTACTGTATACATATAGAGTAAATCGGATTATTCATTTATGACCTATTTCTCCTAATTTGAAAGCGGGTACAGTTTAATCCATCTAGTTATAGTTCGGTGGTTTTACCTGCTTCCAAATTAAAGGGTGGATCTTAAATATTTTTTTAATGAGTAAGGTAAAAGCACCATATTCTGACGTATGTTGAATCGAGCTCTAATCGCCTCCGGCAAACTTTGTCAGTTAATTTCTTTGAACTAACAACGAATATCTAAACGCGATCCACTTTATCCGTTACAGAATTTATTAGATTGCATAACAGCGCCAAAGTGGTGTTGTACGCAATCTTTGCTTGTATCTAGTATGCATTTTAGTATCGACTACACCGAATACTACTCTACTCTACTCGTAGAGTAGTATTCGGTGATCGACTAGGTAAGTCTAGGAGTCAGAGGTAAAACGTTTGCATTTTGGTACTTACTTATATTTAACCAGTAATTGAAAATATTTCGAAAATCTTGTTCTGCTTACCCAAGCTGGTTGCACTCTTCTTTTATGTTGAACAAAAGGATTTAAAAATATATTTTTAATGGTTTTGGTTTATTATTTTGACACAATCTTCTACAAATATGGTTAAAAAAATGCATCGGAATAAGGGTCCATTTTTATCCAAAGCTAATGTCGTCGTAATACGTCGAAATAAGGATTTTCTACTATTTTATTCAAATTAAATTCTAAAACCTATATGAACTGCCATCAGGAAAAATATATTTGTAAATAGTAAATTAGGCCTTAGTATGTGCTAGGAGCAAAATATGTCTTATAGATTTCTCACTAGAAAGCTAAATTTTTATGTTAAGAGAGTGTGTCCCAAAAATAGTTTATTTTAAATTATAGCTATACCCACAGCAATCTTTAATTTTCCAATTAAACCAAAAACATTCTTATAAAGTGACAACACTTTCAATTTAAGTAAAAAGTAATTTCAAGATTTTATTTCAATTCATTTTGTTTCAAAATATTTATACCAATCTCGGAGAATCTTAAAAAAAAGTACGTCGGCATAAGGATCCGCTTTTTATAGTCCAGGAGGTAATTGCGCCTTAAGTTGACTCATGCACCTATGTGTTACGATATTTTGATACTGACCTAAGTAGACCTTTTTTTATTTCCAGCAAAATGGCACCTACAGTAATAATTAAAGCTAAAAATAAACGAAAAAACAAGTATTCAGAAAACGCGGTTAAACAAGCTCTTGAAGAAATAAAACGAGGTATGTCTGTTTATAAAGCCTCCAAAATTTACGGCATACCACAGACAAGAAAAGGCAAAAAGATATTTTCCAGACAAGTGGAAAACCGCATATCTTAACAGCTGAAGAAGAGAAGCTAGTAGTTGATTGGATCCATTTTCTGGGAGATGCTGGGTTTCCAGTGTCTAGAGCTTTACTATTTGACGTGGTATCCACATTGATCAAAAACCTTAATCGACCTAATCCGTTTAAGGATGGGAGACCAGGAAAACATTGGTACCAAGGATTTTTAAAACGAAACCAAGATGTATCTTGCCGAATAGCACAAAACCTTACTTCAAGCCGAGCTGGAGTAACTGAGAAGGCCATTAGGAATTGGTTTGTGAAAGTGCGTGAATATTTTGTAGACATGAAATTACGGGAGTTTTAGAAGACCTCAGCAGAATCTATAAATGTGATGAGACCGCAATTTTTTTGACTCCTTCAGAAAAACAAGTGCTAGTGAAAAAATGTTCAAAGACTGTCTATAATAGAGTCTTAAATGATAAGGAATGCCTCATACTTTTAGCTAACGTTTCTGCGAACGGTCAAGTTGCTCCGCCGATGGTGGATGCCACAAAATATCCCTCAATCTATGCCAACCGGTTGGGGTTGTGGATACATCGAGAGTGGTTTGCGGAAGCTTTTTTTGATTATGTAACCAACGTTTTCTTTAACTGGTTAACGAAAAACAACATCACACTGCACATCGCACTTTTCCTTGATGGTCACATCAGCCATATTTCATTAACATTAAGTGAGTTCTGCAAAGCAAATGGAATTGTATTGGTAGCGTTGGTTCCGAATTCCACCCACATAATGCAGCACTTAGATGTAGCAGTGTTTCGTCCCGTTAAGGCTAAGTAGCGAACAATAGTCCATAATTTTAGAATTATACATGAATTTGATAAAATTAAACGAACAGATTTTTCCGTGCTAGTAAAAGAATGTTTTGATGAGACCTTAAAACCTCAAACAATTCAAAGTACATTTGAATGTACTGGATTATATCCTTTTAACGTCGAAAAAATTAAATTAGAGAAACTCCAAACAAATAGAACTCAAGCCCCACACGTTATTTCTTCACAGGCCTGTTCCAAAATCACTGTACCAGGACCAGATTTTAGAAGAGTTTGGAAGCAAACTATCTCCTGAAACGCTACGCCAATTTATCAAACAATCTAGTAGTGCAGGTTGGTCAGGAAATCCATCTTCTACCGAACTTTTTGAATTCTGGAAATCACTTAACCCCAAAGAGGAAGTGGATGACCAGCTACTATCGAATAAGCTATCAAATTAAACTGTAGCTGCACTTTGAAGAACTGCTGTCTGATGATGAACAGACCTCGTTACATCGGTTAGGGGACTCAACACTAATTAACAACATAAATTATTATGAAGATTTTAGTATATTTAGCATTGGAGGAGATGGCTTTTTAGAACTGGTCGCTGAAAATAACGAATTCAATCAACATAATAAATCAACAGACGAAAGTATTGAAACAATCTTGGAAGCTCATTCAACAGCAAAATTAACCTCCTCTCCAAAACCATGTCAAAGTAACTCGATTGAAAACAATACCGCAAAAAAATTCAAATATAAAAATAAAATACCTTGAACCAATCAAGCTTCCAAATTAATCACCTTCCAGTTCATCGGTACAATCTGATGCTCATGACACTACAGTACATGATAAAGAAAATATGTCTGTAAATAACAATTTTCTTACACCGCCCAATCAAACAATTTCCAAAAAATCCGATTTTGTCAACCCACCATTATCTGGGGTATCTCCGGAACCATGTAGAGTCAGTTATCTTCGTCATATTTTAGAACAGCGCCCAAGTTTCCTCCACCTCTCAAAAATGCATTTTATTTTCCCAAAAATCCGAAAAAGAATCCAAAAAACGAGTAACAAAAAAGATAACACCGATTGTAGCCATAGCTGATGAATTTGTAGAGTATCAAAGGCGACTAGAAGTCGAAAAAATGTCAAAAGAGAAAAAGAGAAAAGAAAGACTTTCACAGAAAAATAAAGCGAAAATTAAAACAATCCCTAAGAAATCAAATGGCAAAAAAACAAAAAAAGCAAACCCAGAACAACTAGCAGAACAAGCAAAAATTTATGAAAAAGAAGAGAAGAGAGAAAAAAATCAGAAAATATTATGAACAAAGGAAAAGCCGAACCAGTGAAAAGTAAATGCAAAAAAGAGGGCGGTTGTCAACAAGATGATTACGTAATTTTTATATATGAAAATGAATATTTTCCAGGACAACTTATTGATAAAAACAAATCCAAATTTTTTATTAAGGCAATGGAACGGATTGGTGTACATTGGAGATGGCCAGCTGTCGAGGATGTCATATGGTATGAAAAAGATGAAATTGTTTCTCGTATAAGTGTTCCTCGCCTTGTAAATACGAGGGGATTGTATTCTGTTCCTGAGATAGAAAGTATAGACTAATCGTGCAATATTTGTTTTAGTGATATACTTAATATAAATTTTATATTTGATGTAAGTAAATTCTCAAAAACCTATATGTAAAAGACAAGTTTTTATTTTTTTGTTCTTATAAGCGGATTATTTTTTAATTTACTTCAATAAATATATCGTTCTGCATACTTTTCTCGAATTCAATGCTTTTTTGTGGTAATTACAACCATATTTAAAAAAACAATATAAAAGTTCACGCCGAAATTAGGAACCTCTCAGGTCGGAATTAGGGTCTTAGTTAAAAATGTACGTCGGAACAAGGAGATTGTGACATTTTTAAAAAAATATTTGTTTCACCAAGGAAGCACGTTAAATTATTTAAAAAATATATTTTCCTATATTTCACAACACATCATTTTACATTTAAAATCCCAATGGCACAAGACCAATTGGACGGCTTATTTCAGTGAAGTTTTGGCATCAGATTCAAAACAAAAAAAAACAAAAATTTAAATTTGCTTAAATAAATGTTTTCATGTACGTTTTAGGAAAAAATATTTCATACAAAAGTTGTAGAACGTGTTAAGTTCTAAAAAAAATCTCAGTAACTTTTTTGCCACTGATCAAAAACAAAAGAAATACGATTTTTTTTCAATTTTGACAGGCCGCCATTTTGTTTTTACTGGGCCGATTTGGCCCGTTAACGAACTCGTCCAAGATTTTGGCCGAACCAATTTTTGTAGCGAGTTTGGTTTCGATCCGTCAAAAAATGCGTCCTCTATCGTGCTTACAAATTCCGTTATAACACATACATATATACATATATATATATATATATATATATATATATAATGGATATTTTTGTGGGGATGTGGCAATAAGACTCCAGAGTAAATTCTTTCAGATATTTATTCCCGAGCTTTCGAATAATTTTTATTCATTATCAAGGGCTATCAATAATTGGTCAATGTTATCATAATTAATAATTAAATGAAGTAATAAATACTTACATAAAATCTATAGCGAATTTTGGAATAGTTGTAAATTTTTATAATAAATTCTTCTAAACATAAATCAATGAAAAACTCAAAAAACAATATGACAATAAACAAAATATTTGATCTTGAACTACTACAATTTTTATTTTTTTATCATAAAATTAAAGATTGTTATGAATCTTCTGTTCTTTTTTCATAATCTAAAAGATATGCATAGATAACACTAAGGTTATTTAAATCTGTTTTTTTATTTATTACATAATTTTGTTCTGCAATATATGTTGTTTCCAAAAAAAGGCGTTTTCTATAATTACTTTCTATTGCTACATCCCCACAAAAAAATATCCATTACAAATAAGTTGGCAAATATCTTTCTTCAAATTAAATATATATATATATATATATATATATATATATATATATATATATATATATATATATAAATATATATGTGTTATATATAAATTTATAAATTTACTCTCTACAATAGTCCTATTTCATTCTGAAATACGCCAAAAAAATGCCAAACTGGATGTAACAAAGTCAGTTTTTCTAATATTTGAACTCAAACTCAAAAAATCCTAAACTTCGGCGGAATATGGTGCATTTACCTTATATGATATAACAATCAACAAGAAACACTACGTGTCTAGTAATAATAGCGTATTGGGTGACATTTTAGCCTTAAGTTTTCATTCGCAGTTTTCACGACTCTTTCTCAATAGTGATTATTAGATAGATTCTTCACTACGAGGATATATTGAAAAACTCTTAGCCTGCTATAGAACCAAACAAAATTTCAATGTCAAAATATTTTATTACTCAACATATTCTAATTTTAATCGGATACATTTATGACAGCGAACCTGCAACGTCTCTAGACCGTTCAAAAAAAATGTTTCTTCTCGCTCTGCAAACCAAACCTCCACAGCTTTTATTACCTCCTCGTTGGAAGAACATTTACGACCTTTTAAACTTTTTTTCAATTGAGGAAAGAGATGATAGTCGGACGGAGCCAAATCTGGTGAATAAGGGGGGTGTTCTAGTAATTCAAACCCTAAATCACCAATGTTTTGCATGTCAACATGAGATTTGTGTGCAGGGGCGTTGTCCTGCAAAAACAAAACACCTTTGAATAGTTTTTCGCGTCTTTTCTCTTTAATTTTTTCCCGTAGAGTGGTCAGTAATGTCGAATTGTAATCTCCAGTTATTGTTCTACCCTTATCCAAAAAATCAATCATGATTACTCCATGGCAATCCCAAAAAACTGAAGCAAGAACTTTTACAGCAGATTTTTGGACACGAAACTTCTTAGGTCTTGGAGAACCAGAGTGTCGCCATTGCATCGATTGTTGCTTTGTTTCTGGAATGTAGAAATGTACCCAAGTCTCATCCATAGTAACAATTCGGTTTAAGAAGTCTACATCGTTTTCAAATCGAGCACAGATCGAACGCGATGCTTCTACCCTTGCACGCTTTTGGTCAACATTAAAACATTTGGGGATCCATTTGGCAGCAATTTTTCTCATGTCCAAATTGACGTGAAATATATGATGAACGCGTTCGTATGAAATATTCAGTGCTTCAGATATCCGTTTTAGCCCAATTCGACGGTCTGATAAAATCATGTCATGAACTGCATCGATATTTTCGGGGACTGACACAGAAACTGGCCTTCCCGATCGGTCATCATCTTCAATGGAAAATTTACCTCTCTTGAAGCTTGCAGTCCAATTTTTCACGGTCGCATACGAAAGACATTGATCACCAAGGGTATTAAGCATATCTTCGTAAATCTGCTTATCTCTTAATCCTTTTAAATACAGGTACTTGATGATGGCTCGATACTCCAATTTTTCGTTTTTGACAATTTCGGTGGACATCTTTTTTCTTTTAATTTATTGCGTTTACTTTTTTGACGTCAAACTTTACACTGACCATTCTAATAAATTATTGTTCGTTGCTATGGTAACGTAATATTTTGTTTATGCATGGAACTGGTCTAGGCTAACTAGATATCAATACATCCTCGTGTATGCCTTTACATATATGCCTATTCTGTTCCATTCTACACATTTTTATATTGTAGCTCTACATTACATTGTGTACTAATTTCCTCGTGTTTGATTTTTTGCTTTGTCAGTTTGTGAATCAACTTATACAGTAATTCTGTACTATCATCACTTCATCAGGATATCAAAGGTAATTTATTATTCAACCGGTGATTGTGATATCATCCATAAATATTCAAAAAAAGTACAGCAGCAATCTTCACTTCGTGATGAGAGAGACATATTTTTGAATATTGTTGAAATATTGGAGTACAATTAAGTTTACCATATCGATCATCATCAGTATTAGGAATAAAAATAATATTTTTAAATGAGAGACCTTGAAAAATAATGCAATTAACGAATTTACATGGTTACAAGTAATATATATTATTGAAAACATGTGCTGAGTTTTATTTCATTATTAAAAACTATTCAGTTCTCTTACAATTCAAATAATTCATTATTTTTGTAAAAAAACCTGATAAAAAAGTTCTACGTAAAAATATGTACAGGGTGATACCATTGAGCCAGAGTAAGAGGAGATGATTTGAACCAAAGCTGATATTTATGTATACAAGTCGTAATTAAAATTTCTTTTGCTGTTTACAGAAACGAAAGTAACGTTATTTAGACCTAATCACGAAGAATAGTCCAGTTGTATTTATATAAAATGTAGAAAGATTGTAGATTGTAATGGGGGTTGTACGAGCCCGGGAACTTATCAAGAACTTTCACCTATAAGATTTTATGCATAACCCTTAATCTATTCGAAGCCCGGGATTTTGAGACTTCGTGGGAAGTTTATTAGTTTCCTAAGAGCTAAGTTCCTGACATCAGAGGACGTTAGGAATGACCTCCCAGGAACTTGCCTCTTTGCACAAAAGTGATGGGCATTTGCAAAGCAAATGTTCTGCAGTTTCAGCGACGTTCTCGCAGTATCGGCAACATTCACTCTCTGATTTGCCCATTTTTTTAGGTGATACCTCAGAGGGCAGTGTCCAGTAAGGAGTCTTGTCTAACTCGAGAAGCTCTTTATCTTTCTTTGGCGAAAGGCTCACGAGCCTTTTCGCTTGTCTTTGTCCTGGCACTTTATCCCAGTGAGATTTCATTAAATCGTTTTCCCAGCATCGAATCTCTTCTTTCAAGTGGGCTTTCGAGTCCACAGAAGGGTTACGGGCAAAAAATTTCGAGTTTGCTCTTTCTTTGCTGCTTCATAATTGCCTCTAACGCCCCTGTGACCTGATACCCGCATCAGAGTGACCCGCCAGTTGTTTTAGGGATTGTTTACAGTCCCAAGTCAGCTTAGACTTGTTGCCTGACAATCAAATAGTATATAGATTTCTGCCCTTCGGATGTCCTTTTTATGGCACTCCTGGGCACAAATTTCTATAGTATGTGATTATAGGCATAGTATTTGTCAGTTTAGACATAGCTTCTAGGTAAAGGTCTACCTGAATCTTTAGGTGTCCGATCAGATTCCTACGTTTAGCTTTCCTGATTGGCTCAGTCTAAAGGCGCTGATTGCTGCATCTATCACTACATACAGATGCAGTGGTGGAAGGTTCTGCATTGCCTCTAGAGTCGCAGTAGGGCACGTATATATTGCTCCTATGATACCTAGGCAAGCTAATGCACTTTCTGTAACCTGGCTTGTGCCGAGGTTTGTTGTATCTTTGGTCACCATATCAGTGAAGCATAGGTGACCATGGTGATCGTTTAGTATGTCCAGTATATCATTTTCGGTTTAATACCCCATGACTTACCAAATACTCTGCGGTATGGCCAGCTTAACCGCTATCGCTCAGGGATGATGGGGTTAATTTGGCTGTTTAACGTCAGTTTTTGGTCGATTATGACGCCCAAGTATTTAACTTCTTTGGAAAATGTTACCTGAGTTCCACTCAATGTTTGTATTTTCGCATCCTGGTGAATGGAACCAGCACTGTTTTACTAGGATTACCATTAAGTCCTTTTTTTGTACACCAGCTTTCGATTATGTTTAGGGCTACTTGCATGCAATCGGAAATGACTCCGTCATGTCTGCCCCTGACAGTTACAACCCGGTCATCGGCATAAACTTGAGTCGTAAAACCCGATTCGTGCGGTTCTACTATCAGGCTGTCGACAACCAGTGACCACAGCTGTGACGATATAAACCTCTTTAATGTTTCTTTCCTCTAGTGATGTAGTGATCGAAGCATGTGAGGTATTATCTAAAGCTCCTTCTAGGCACTGTAGTACATTAATAGAGGATTTACCTGCTTGATAAGCAAACTGTTTCTTGTGGAGCGGTCTTAGCTCAAGGAGTTCGCTTCTGACATAATAGTCTATTATTTTCTCCATTGCTTTCAGGAGAAAGGAGGCCACTCTAATTGGGCGGTAAGACTTTGGTTCGTCCACCGAAAGTCTACCAGTCTTAGGTATGAATACCACTGCAGCCTCCGGTATGTAACCGAAGATAAAACTGGCCTTGAATAGCCTTCTCAAGATGGGCTCTATTATTTCAAGTCCATGTTGCAGTAAGGCGGGAAATATTCCGTCCCTTCCAGGCCACTTAAAATGTAGAAAAGTCTCGAGGTGGCTTTTTACCATATGTCATTTATAAAAACGGCGCAGAAACGTAACATTAGAATCTTTGATAAAAACTTTTTATGAATTGAATTTGGTGAAAGCCATTATATAGATCAAAATATACACGTTTAAGTTTCTAGTTGGTCAGATACATAATTACTCATATACGGGATAATTTATACAGTGATAACGTTGAATTAAATTCCCAACTAACTCTACATTTAACTGACAGTACAATTATGTTTAGCATTATATCTATCTTCCTAATTGATTTTGCATGAATTTACAGTATAAATTTATTTTTATATTACTATATATATGTCGCTTGATTTCTCCAAGCTGTAATAGTTATGTTAGAATTCTGTTTATAAAAAATTTCAATGTTCAGTTAAATAATTATCCTCAGTTATAATTTTATACTGTACATTTAATCATGCTACATTCAAGTAAACATCTTTGCAATGAGAAAATTTTTAAGAAAAATATACCAGCAAAATTGACCAATGAGAATATACAAGTAGCATTTTGGCATGAATCCACAACAGCACATTGATCAAAATTAAATAAAACTAACCCCTATTGGAAAATATTAAGAGTTAGCGGATTTTTGCGTCCACATTAGAATTTCAACACTAGTATACAGCAGACAGAATTAATTGCAACCGTCATGGCATGGCAATTTAAAACAAGTTAAGAAGCGCCGCAGTGTGGCGTATACGAAGACTTCTAAAGAGTAATTTCAGTTTCAGAAACATAAACACTCTCTATCCAATAAAAATTTTGGCTCAAAATGACAAGATTTTTTACAATAACAGCTGTCAAAAGAGGTCAAAATAAATCCTTGTGTATGGAACTCAAATAATAGTTGTTTGTCGCTGTCTCTTTTCAATATTATGAGGTCATAAAACTGTCTTTAAATAAATTTGAAAAGAGGGCATTAAAAAGAAGAAGTAGAAGACAACCAAAACTAACCTAAAACTAAATCAGTGACAGATAACCTGATGTTGACATCTCACCTTTTATGACAAAACATAGACATATCAAAATTAACTGAGCGATATTCTCACAAAAGTGAGACAAAGCGACTACGCTGCCAATACAACGGTTTGCATCTCTCGTACTTTACGGTCTGTTTTCACTACACAGCTTAATACGGATCACAGACAAATAATAGAGGTAAGATGGGCAACTCACTGAAAAAAAATGCCTCGGCAAATTGTGTGATATGGCGGATAATTTAAATTCGATTGATTTATAATTTCAAAGAATGGGGAAAGGTTGCAACAACTTAGTTCAAATTTAGTTTAGAGTATAATGCTACAAAAAATCGTATTACATATCTAACAGATTTTATAATTAATGTCATACTTTTTATTTTTGGAGGAGCAAGCACATTTTGTGGTTTAAGTGGAAAGGAGAAGCAACTTTCTTCTAAATTATCCCCTGCAATGAAATCTACAGAAACAATATACATAGTAGTTTAAATCTGATAGTATTACAATAAAATGCTTACCAGGTAAATTTAAAACAGGAAGTGCAATTTTTTTTAGTTTTCCCCCTTCTTTACATACATCCAAAAAATGATTACCACAAACTACTTTCCCCCTTGAAACGCTTCTTCGCTGGTTAAATAAACTGGGATTATTGATTCGTTACAACCAAATAATTTTTATATGCACGTCCGCGGGATTAAAATATCTGTAAAATATTAATATAAATTACTCTCATTTTAATTATGATATTTATAACCTACCTTGGAGCATCTTGATCTTGGTTAAAGCAATTGGGAACAACACGCTCTCAAGGGACTGGCATTTTGAATTAAATCAATAAAATAAAATAAATTAATAACCAAACAACATGCAATAAATTATAATGGCAAAATTTAAATGCCTAATCTCAATTATTTGTCTGTGGATGTGTTCTGAACAGAAATAACTAAACTCTCGATACAACTTTATTCTACATAATTTAAGATAATTAATGATAATGTAGAAAATTATTATATCAAGTAAAGAAACATTCGCGACAAATATTAAAACTAAGTATGTGTTCACAAGAACCGTTACAAACGCTAAACTGTAAATAACCAGCTTATCAAATATACTACAGGATGTCAAAGAAATTTACGAACGAGAATATGGAGGGTAGAAGTAAGGAGGACCGTCTTGTATAGGGCACAAGTTGAAAAAGTGTCCAGCTGTAAGCAGCAAATTACAGTTCAATAACCGACCACAATAACGCTAGCGTAGCGAGTGGGAAGGACATGAAATTAGCAGTTGTAAACGGAGTGAAGTGCGCTGAGTTGAAAAATTTAATGTCTCTGATGACTAGTGTAGTTGAGCATATTGCAGTTCATAAAACGTCAACTATTTACGTAGTCAAGTGTTGATTAGTAAATAGAACCTATAAAACTGCTGAACTAACGTGGATAGTGATTCGATTTTTATAAACTTTAGTAGATATATTTTCTGAAATCTATTTAAAAATGCGCGGTAACAAAGCGGAAGTCTTTCTTTCCTTTTTAATTTAGTATCCTACTCTAATAATTTATGGCGCTGTCTTTAAAATCTTTCCACTTGCTACTATGGCGCCACCTTAATTTGCTCCCTGTCAGCGGACACTTTTTCATACACTGAGTTGGCCCTCCTTACATTCTATCCTCCAAAAACGACAACGAACGCGACCGAAATTCTTCCCCAATTTGAAGGCCTCAGCTACTAGGGCTATTCAGCCTAACACAACCGAAGTTGACTTGTTCTTCGTGACACATATAGATGGCGCGAAGAACGCGTATCTTTTTTAATAAGTATAAGTGCACACCCCCTGGTATACAGCAGGCAGAATTAATTGCAAACGTCATGGCATAGCAATTTAAAACAAGTTGGGAAGCGCCGCAGTGTAGCGTATACGAAGACTTCTAAACAGTATTTTCAGTTTCAGAAACATAAACACTCTCTAACCAATAAAAATGTTGGCTGAAAATTAGAAGATTTTTTAAAATAACAGTTGTCAAAAGAGGTCAAAATAAAGCCTCGAGTATGGAACTCAATTAATAGTTGTTTGTCGCTGTTTCTTTTCAATATTATGAGATCATAATAACTGTCTTTAAATACATTTGAAAAGAGGGCAATAAAAAGAAGAAGTAAAAGACAACCAAAAACTAACCTAAAACAAAACCAGTGACAGATAACCTGATGTTGACATCTCACCTTTTATGACAAAACATAGACATATCAAAATTGGCTGAGCGATATTCTCACAAAAGTGACCACTCTCTAAAGAGAGACAAAGCGACTACGCTGCCAATACCTGCCTATACAACGGTTTGTATATCTCGTACTTTTCGGTCTGTTTTCACTACACAGATGAATACGGATCAGTCAGTCCATTTATGCTTTATGATTTAAACTAAACAATTCAATAAATTTTCCTGCATTGAAGAAGTTTCATATTATGCTGATTCCAAATACGTTTATACTCAACCTCTAGAGCTTACCGTTCGTCCGCTGATGCTTAAAACGGACGTACGGACGGACGCCAGAAGCTAGAATATAGGTCTTCGATTTTTTCTTCGACTTTGTCGACTCGTGTTTAGAAACCTAAAAGAAAACAGGTATTCCATTGTTTTGAGTTTTCACTTTTGTTGGCAGTCCTTATAACTGCCTATTTTAATTTAAAATATATAAACCAGTATTTTATTTTGTTGGACATTGTTATTTAACATGGGAAAATAGAATTGTTATCAGACACAAAATGACTGCCTTGATGAATGAAAAAATATACCTACAATAATACTTCAATGCCAGACTTCTAAACAAGAGTCGACAAAGTCGACGAAAAAATCGGATACTATGTTCTGGCTCCTGGTGTCCGTTTTAAGCTTCAACGAACGAACGGTAAGTGCTAGAGGTTAGGATTCGAAATCAGCATGGTTTGAAACCTCACCAATGGAGAGAAAAATTGTCCTCTGACCTTTAGTTACTGAATTATGTCGTATAAATAAAATTTAAGATGACATTTTCAGTAAATTTTTTATTGTTTTAGGTTAGTTTTGGTTGTAACACCTACTTCTTCTTCTTCTTAATGTCCTCTTTTCAAATGCATTCAAAGACAGTTATCATAACCTATAATGTTGAGAAAAAAACCACTTTAATTAGGTTTATTCATAAGGATTTATTTTGACGTCTTCTGACAGTCATTTTCAGCCATCGAGTAGATGTGAGGTTAGTTATAAATACTTAATATATGGTTGTATGTTTCATATGCATTTCTTTTTATTTTGGTTGGATACAGGGTGTTTATGTTTCATTGTTTCGTTATTGTATTGATTATTAGACAAATTCGACAATTTAAATGTTCAGTAAACTGCAATTACTGTTTAGAAGTCTACGTATGCGCCACACTGTGGAGCTTCCCTACTTGTTTCAGATATACATAACTAGTCGAAGATAATATTGAATAATCTCTTTCCAGCACCTTCCTAATAATTTTGTAAACAGTATGTGTTTCAACGAATAAATAATAATAAATCAAGTATCTCGGAATTCCTTTGAAGGAAACAACTTTTTGTACTGTGCACTTTGCACAATAACACAAAAAGTTGTTTCTTTCAAAGGAATTCCGAGATACTTACAGTTGAATTATTGGGTGTTTACCCGTGCGTCATTAATATCTGATAACCGACATAATTATTAAGTGGCATCTCTTTCTATTAATAGTAAAGAACAGAACAAAATAATTTGACATTTGTCGGTTATGTGCAGATGCCGATGTCCGTCTGTACAATGATTGTAAAACGCTTAAGATCTATGCCAAAAACAAAAAGTTTCCGGGACGGAATGGAGGATAAGTACCTGTTGCCTTGCTCTATATGGTACAACAAACTGCACACCTGTATCACAAATTCTGAAACACGACCGTCCGTATTCTGTGCGACTGAGCATCGAAATACAAATATGCAGAGAGAGAGAGAGAGAGAGAGAGAGAGAGAATTGTTTTAATTTGGGGTAGTTTGTGTTGAAATTTGGCCCTGACATAGGATCTATTTCCTCTGCAGGGCTGGGTTGGGGGTGTTTTGTTGGTGGTTTGTGTGCGAGTATTGACTTTGGCTTGGATTAAAGGATGACTGAAAATTCAGTTTTGGAAAAGTGTATAGGATTCTGGTGAAGAAAAGTGTATAGAAAGTTTGAAATTATGTTTTAATTGAAGGTGATTGGTGGTTTTTTGATAGAAATCAACCGGAGGGAGAAGCAGGAGCCATCGGCAGCGAAATTGGGTGTTTTTGAGAGAAACGTGGTATTAAAAGTGTATAGGATGGGGAATTAAAAAGTGACTAGTAAAGGTCGGATATGTATAGGACGACCCACGTTGCGTTGCGGATAGCTAAGAGTAGATGAATTTTGGAAAATTATTGGAATTGGGTGTCTCAGATGTCTTGGGAATTTATAAGAAGGGTTAAGAGTGATTTTAAGGATTTTTGATTTTTACTTCGAAAGTGTTTGAAAAGTGACTAGGAGACATGGAAGGTGTGTATAAGATGTTTGGTGGTGGCGACTGACTTGTTTCGAGTTCGAGAACAGGAATTTAGTAAGTTAGGTGTTCATTATCTAGGTGAGGTGGTTAAAATGTTGAAATTTAAAATTTAGTGAATGACTGGGTAAAATGTTGAAATTGAGTGAATGGCTGGTATCATCATCAAGTAAATCCAAAAATCTCGTCGTGCGTTGGCCCATTTGGCTAGTGAATAACTACTATGCTACAGGAAAAAAACGTGAAAAACCTGCAGCATCGACGGGGTGGATGGGGATCGCGGATCAAGTTGAATCGCTTTCGCTCCTGATGGGAGTGAAAGCAAAGTGAGCACGCCTGCCTATATTTGTAATAGAACAGTTGTGTCGATAAATAGAAGGAATTAAATGACGAAGTGTTTCGGCTATGATATCCATTGAGTTAGGAATGGCATTCATGAGGGTGACTGTGATGACTTCTAAGATGACTTTTGTGTCGATTAAGAGTTCGAAGGTAACTGGCGGCTTTTCGAGTGAGACGGGGGCGGTCTCTTGAGGGGTTTTAGGTATCATTAGCCTGTGGGGGCAGCGAGGGTGGAAGGCGGGGTGAGGACCACCGCAATTTGTGCATGTGGGAGTTCCGGACGCAATTTTCGGGACAGTGGCCTGTTTGGCCGCAAGAAGGGCATATCGGTTTAGACCGACAAGAATCAGCGTAATGTCCGGTTTGCGTGCATCGACTGCAATATTTAGGGACTGGGGGTAGCGGATTGGCGTTGGATGGCTCGCATGAAATGAGAGGCCGGATGTAAGGGCCTGGTGGTAATGGGTTGCGGAAGTGGTAAAGATGCGAAACATCGATGTGGGTTTGTTGGTGGCCTTAGCAATGATTCGCCAAGTTTTGAGGAACGGAATGTGGTGATCGTGAAGAATTTCTTCGAATTCTTCGAGGCTGATCGAGGCGTCTACATTCCTGCAGACAAAAGAGAAGGTGGGTATGAGTATTTTGTTTGCTGGTCGGGGTGGACATTCGGTGGAGTTAAGGATATTGATGGTGATGTTAGAATCACCAGTAGAATTGTGGATTTGTCTCAGAATTGTTGAGACTGACTTTGGAGAGGACGTTTTGGGTAGGACTGTTCGATTGAAATTGACTTTCAAATAAAGGATGTGGGCATTGAGGAGCTCTAGGGTGAATAGGGATTTTTGAGTTGAGTATTGAGTTGGAAGGTTCTAAGGTTAAGGGTTTGTGTGATGTTGTTGTTGGCGGCTGTTGTGGGATTGTTAATAGGGTTGGAAGTTGTCTTCCCGACGAGGGTGAAATCATCCTCGTCGGGGATGGAGGGTTGTCGGGTGATTAAGGATGTGGGCGATTTGGATCTTACAGAGGAAGTGTGAGACCTGGTTGGGGATATGAATGAAGTGCGTGTACGTTTGGGTGTTCGGTTTGAGGTTTGTTTAGAAGAGGTTTGGGGAGATGGTGTAGTGTGAGAGTTGGTTTTGTTTGGTGTGTGAGATGAGGGTGTATTGTGTTTTGGATTGAATTCGGGGAATTCTATCTCGTAGCGGGAATACGTCTCATTACCATGGGGGAGTTGAAGTAGACCTGATTTGATTGATAAGCATTAGGATCGAATAGAGGTTAGTTAGGGTTGACGGAGTGACAAAGGTTTACTTGACTTGAATACAGAGGGAGTGGATGTGATTTGGCAGCTTTGCCACTGCGGCGGTGTCTGGAGGACATTTTTGGGTTGAGAGTGTGGTGTAGGATTTGGGGGGTGAAAGCTAACACAGACAGCGGACTCACTGCCGGAGGGAGTTGCCACCCTAGTTAAAGGTTGCCTGACTAGCTTTCAGGAGTTTTATATTTACCTAGGTGCTAAATGTCCTTCCTTCTTCTGGTTGATGTGGCTTGCTAGTTTGGATCTAAAATAAAACAAGGTTGTTACACAGTTTTTATATTCACAAATAAGAATATAATTCGATAGAAACACTTGAGTACACCTCCTAGTGTGTTGATTGAAATGTCGAACTAAGAAGTTCGGCAGAACATGTGGGTTGGCTGGGTTTCTTCGGTGGAGGCGTCCACGGTGCCAGCGAAGTTGCGGTGAATTGGTTTGAATCAGTGTCCAATTTGAGCTTGTATCACCTTCCTCAGACAATGGACTGGCGCTACTGAGTGCTATCAGTTGACCATTCCTTTTTATATTCAATTATTTTTTATGTAAGTACTGGACGAACCGTCCCATTCCGATATCAGAATACAGAATTTATTCGAGTACAATGTCTATCATGCTTAGAGTGCGAAGAATTGCAAATTATCGGCAGCTAACCGAGTTGAGAGATGTCAAATTGTTGGTCGTCGGGAAGCTGGAATGTCGTTTCGAAAAATTGATGGTAGAATAAACCGGAGTGGAAATACTCTTGTCAGATGTTATCAGGCATGTCACCAAGAGTCAGAGGTACATGACGAGTGAGCATGGCAACAGAGGGCCAAGATCGTCGCCTAACGTTATTAGCTCTAAAAGATCGTTTATGATCGACAAGGGCAATATCAACTCAGTAGTTTGCAGATCATGGAAATGTCCTTGGAATACGAAGTGTTTATAGACGGATAAGAAAGTTTGGACTTTTTTCACACCTACCTCATTTGGTGTTACCTTTACCTCTAGAGCATGGACATGCATGATGGTGGAGCGAGGGTTAAAAGGAGACGAGGCGAATGTCGTAACCCTAAATTTTTTGTTGAGCGGCATGTACATCGCTCTTTTGAAGCTATGATGTGAGGTGCCATTACTTAAGGCTAAAGGTCACATTTAGTCTTCATCGGGGGCAATATGAATGTACATCCATCCATTCAAGATACCTTACCTCAGGACGCCAACTTTTCAGCAAGATAACGCTCTGCCACATATAGCCAGACAAACCTCGGACTACTTCCACCAGGCTCAAATTCATTTTCTGCCTTTGCCCCCATGATCCTCGGATTTGTACCCAATTGAACATGTGTGGGACATAATTGGTAGAAGGCTAAGAAATTTACAGCGTTCTGCTCAAACTCTGATGGTTCTTAGAGATGAGATAGAGGTGGCATGGGATGAGATAACCCAGGAGGATATTGATCACCTGGCTATGAGTATGCTTAGACGCATTTGGGAATGTGTAAGAGATCTTGGAGCTTCAACCCATTATTAATGTTAGTGAGCAAAAACTTTTACCATTTACATATTACGAACTTCCTGCGGGAGTCAAGATTCTGATTGATAATTTTCCTTTCTACAGGATAGCAATATTTGAAAGCCTTTAATTTTAAAAATTCATATCCCATCAATTTATTGTGAAGACTAAGGTTCAAAATAAACCTTTATTTATATAATGACTCATATTCAAATGCCAATTTATAACCAATTTTTAAAAAAAAATAGATTTAATTTAAGTTAATGCAAAGGGGGGATTATCGACATACTGAAAATACCAGTAAGTCATTCATCGACAAGTCAAAGCCTCGATTATCGACTGCTTATTTGTGTATTAATCATAGGTATAAGTAAGTCATATAGTATGTGTTTTAATAAAATGTAATAGAATTTTAAATAATCATTTTGCTTATTAAAAAAATATAAAATAAAAAAATTACATCAATGTAAACTCTTTAAGTTAAAAAAAATCTCATTAAAGTTACTTAAAAGGTAAGTAAGTGAGTACAAAAGTCACATTTTTTATAATTATAACAGGTATTATAAATAATGAATCATTTCAGAAATAAAATATGACCCCTTTTTAATTAATTTTGGATTTTTTAACTTTGGTGTTGATATCTTTAAATAGGTTCCATAGATTTTATTTTATATTGCTTATTTAAAATGTCTTCTTCGTCATCTTCTCTAATAGCCAAAATTTTTCCTGAAAAATGCTTGGTGCCAGACTGAAAAATGACAAAGTCTCCTTCTGCCATTTCGGTAGACGAAAAATCCTCATCAGTTGAAGATTCATTGTCATTTTTTAGCTTATATTTTTTTGCTAGTTCTGCTGCTTTCTTTTTCCTTAATCTTTTTCTGTTCTCTTTTTCTTCCATTAGTTTTTTTTCTTTTCCCGTTTTCTTTGAAAATATTTTTGCCAATCCGTAGATGAAGCTACAGCAGGAGTTTTCTCTTTCGTTTTTCCTTTTTTCTGGCAGACTGGAGTTGTTCCAGGCCGAAACAACGCTTTTTTAAATAGTATAGGGATACCTTTAAAATATTTTCTTGTGGTGATACTTCACAAAGGGATGAGTATCAGTCGAAGGAATATTAACGTTTTCAGTATTGTTATCGTTATTATTGTTATTATCGACATTGTTAAAACCAGTAGTTCATCCTGCGATACTTTATCTAAAATATATTCTATTGCAGAATTGGAC
This sequence comes from Galeruca laticollis, assembly GCA_963921935.1. Taxonomy (NCBI): domain Eukaryota; kingdom Metazoa; phylum Arthropoda; class Insecta; order Coleoptera; family Chrysomelidae; genus Galeruca; species Galeruca laticollis. Next base: position 76,943,987 of record OY998180.1, read on the forward strand.
AGTGGTACGAACTCTACAGGCATATTGGCTATATTTAAAGCAGTGAAAAATCTGTTATTGGCGTTTCTACATTAAAATCAGTATTGGATTCTACTGGTGTTTCTAAATTCAATTCCATGCTGGAAACTGGAACTGCGAGTTCCAAATCATATTCTAGGTAGTCAGCACTTTCTCCAATGACACCATTCTCAGCCTGACTCTTTATCATTTTCCAGAAGTTGAATAAATTCTTATATTTTTCGGGACCTTTCCAGACATCCTTTGTTCTTCGGAAAGTCTGAATTTTCAAGGGAATCTGATTTTCAAAATATTCTAAATAATCCTTGGCCTTATCATTTCTGATTTGTTCCGTTGCTATTTGGGAACATAACGTTAGGCGACGATCTTGGCCCTCTGTTGTCCTGCTCACTCGTCCTGTGCCACTGACTCTTGGTGACATGCGTGATAACATCTGACAAGAGTATCGACACTCCGGTTTATTCTACCATCAATTTTTCGAAAAGACATTCCAGCTTCCCGAAGACCAACAATTTGACCTCTCTCAACTCGGTTAGCTGCCGATAATTTGGAATTCTTCGCACTCTAAGCATGATAGACACTTGTGAATTCTTGTAAGGCAACGTTTAAAACCACTGTACTCGAATAAATTCTGTATTCTGATATCGGAATGGGCCGGTTTGTCCAATACTTACATAAAAAAATAATGGAATAAAAAAGGAATGGTCAACTGATAGCGCTCAAATTCTAATCTTGCCTTAATTCATTCAGTGTTGATGGCGCATGCGTGCATAAGCACAAATTGTCGTGGGATGCGCATGACACACCGGTGCGATGTGTGCACATTTGTATTTCGATGCTCAGTCGCACAAAATACGGACGGCCGTGTTTCAGAATTTGTGATAGAGGTGTAACCGATTTTTTTATTAAAAGTTGTGTACACTTCGCCGAAAACCCTAACGAGGAAGAAAAAATTCAGCAGACCGCTTATTCAAGATTCGGCGTATGCTATATTATTTTCAAGAAAAATGTCATCAATGTATTTATTACCCCTACAAAAATTGCTGTTGAAAAGAAAGAAAAACTTCTATTCCGACAATATATACGAAATGCGGAATACAATCGTACATACTTACAGAATCTGATGGCCTTCTAATGAACCTAATTGTATATGCAGGTCAATCTGTTAGGTTTAGGAATACGGAAAAGGTGGTTATTAATATAATGTAAAACCTTAGAGTAATAATAAACATAAATACGTTTATTTTTGCGGCCAACAATTCTAAACGCCAGTAGTGAAATAATGAATGAATTACAAAAAGTAGGGATGGTATTGTAGATACATGCCCTAGGTAATTTCGGCTGTTTTTGTGACAAACTTGGCACCGACGAACCATGATAATAGAAAAACAGTAAATTAATTAACTTAAAAGTTTATTTTGTCACTAAAAGTATTGAAAAACACATCAAAACGAAAGAATTAAATGTTTACTCTCTAGTCGTAATGGCGCTCGTATAAACAAACCACGTTGGACATTATTTACTACAATACTACGGCGTATTCGAAATGATCGTCGATCATACTCTGACGATATTTGCATCTCTCTTTATATGGTAATTAAACAAGGACAAAACTACTAAATAGATTACTAATGACACATTAAACAGGTACCGAAATTTTGAGCAATGTTGCCACTTCTAATTATAACCATAAAGGTATATAAGGATACAACAAATACTTGTTTAAAATTTATATAAGAAATATGCCTTTATGAAATAAAATTCAAGTGTTATTAATTAATTTTAAAAGTAGCGACTCAAATGCATAAATTAATATGATTTTTTTTATTTGCATAACTCTTTAACACATTTTAAATCAAACTTCTAATTTCATTTTTCCTGTAGCTAAAGATATTTTGTAAATATGGCAAAGCAGTGGAAGTATCCGCAAGTGAGCTTAGAATGTGATTCGATATTTGGGGCAAGAAAAAATCAAAATAAACATATCTATTTTATTTGTTAATCTGAGTGCAAAACTACCTAAATGTTGATCATACTTTATATATATGGACAACTACTATAATAGCTATGGCCTATGGCTTTTGGATAAGAATGCATATTGTATGGGAAATTTACGTGCAAAAATGAAAGATTTTCCGAAAATCATAGTGATGAAAAAACTTCAACAAAATAAAAAACCACAGGCGGCTTATCACGGCGGTATAATAATGATAGGAAAGTGGAAGTACAAAAGAGAAGTATTGTATATATCATCTCAATTTCCCAACGACTTAGTTCAAACGCTAAATAAAAGAGGTGTATCAAATAAACCTTTACCTATCGCGGAGTATAATTAATTCATGAACGGCATTGTTATTCAATTCCTACCTTTTATATAATAAAGAGTCCACGGAACGCCAATCATATTATAATTTTCGTATGGCGGTTATTGAAGAGATTCTTCCTCAAGAAACACGTCCAAAATAATGCAACCCAAAATTTACGCAACAAGTTTCTTGTTGAAAGAATGTAATCAGAAGAATTTCTCCCTATCACTGTACAAACTGTCCTTATGTTCCGGGTTTATGCGTCGGTACGTGTTTTACAGAATATCATAGCAATTATTAAATACTATATTATTGATTATAAAACTGTGCAAGCTAGAATTAATTGTTTTTCTTTATTTCATTTTATGTCTATCTCCTTGGTTTATGTGCTACAAAATTCTTATATTTCCAAAACGGGGATTAGCCGTAAGTTTCATTTTTCTGTCAAACTTGCATTAAGTTGGATTCAACTGATTTTTTGTGTAAAATTCAATTTTTAAATAATTATTCTTTATTGAAATAGGCGTTTCTTTAAATAAAATACAATTGATTCACTACGACGCACCGGTGCGTCAATGAGCACACGAATTATAACTTTTTAACTTCGAAAACTATTTTTAAAGACTTTATATCCACAATATAATCAAAATTACAATTACTTGAAATTATATACATGTATCTACTGCCTACTATCTTAATTATTTAAAAACCTTAATAATTTTAACAACTTTAATAATAATAAATCTGAACAACATTTCTATATATATATATTAAAATATATGCTAACTCTGCATTTTTTATCATATTTACTATAACATAATATTCTTATTTATTTCTAGAGTTTTCTCGTCCCATAACTCACGGAATAAAATTAAGATAACGGTGTGCATGACGCACCGATCCCTGTTAGTGGTAATTTGTGCAAAAAGTTATATTTTATAATTTTTAGATTTACAAATGAACGATGCTTAACTGAATAAACAATTTTATTAAAAAAAAACCGGCCATACGTAACCTCAGCCGTTCTAGTCTCCACTGAACGTGTTAAGTCTTATAATAAACATTATGTACGTGAAATATCTTTGAAATAAAATAATACTTACTGGGTGTTGAGGATTCTAGGTCACTAAGTATATTTTATTAATAAATGAATTGGTCCAACATCTTTCGAAGTTCGAAAATTATTATTATACAGCGTGTGTCCACGGATGAGATACCCTAGAGGCGAAAAATGTTTAAATATGAGTTTAAGTGAAAAATGTAATTCTTGATAAAAAGTTTTGCTTATTTTGTAACCCAAAAAAATGAAATAACATTCAAGTTTTTCAAAACCCGTCTCTTTTTATAGCCAGTTTAATGAAAACCGTATGAATTTTTGCACTAAGTTCGAAAATAATGTATTAATCTAGTGAGTGACGTTTACGATATACCAAGTAACTGTCAACTTTTATAAATAATTTACAAATTGTCATTATTTAAGAAATATTTGACAACAATGTTAACTGTAACGTTTACCACTTATTTGCTTGGGGAATATAAATAATACACTCTGCTTATTTAGTCCGATCTCGACTGCACAAACGTCCCGATTCCACTGACTCTACAGTCATCGATGGTCGTTCTCGTGTATGTAATCAATCACCGGTTCTTTATTACTAATCAGTATATGGAGTCATACACTACAATTTCTAATCAGTATACGGAGTCATACACTACATTAACTATTCAAGAATTATAATTACTATCAAAAATAACAATACAGAATAATAATGTTACAAAAAACATCTATTCAATATATCCTCCCCCAGCTTCAAAACATATCACAAATCTCTTTCTAAATTCTTTGTAAGTATTGCGCAGCATTTCTGGGCATTTCTGGGGTAATTTCGTTAACGGCAAGTCTTCAATATTATGGTTTAAATTATTTGCGTAAACTTTTTCTTTTAAGTAGCCCCATAAAAAAATCTAAAATAGTTAAATCGGGGGATCGGGGCGGAAAAAATATTGGTCCATAACGTCCCATCCATCCCCCAGGAAAATATTCATCCAGCCATCCTCTAATTAGTAAAGTCGAATGTGACGAACATCCATCATGTTGAAAGTAGATTTTACGCCTTTGCTCCAAGAGAATATTTCCTAATTCAGGTATTAAGAAGTTGTCCAGCAAATACAAATATACCTCCTGATTTAATGTATCTTCCAGAAAATACGGTCCGATTAGTAGATCCGGTAAAACCGCACACCAAACATTAATTTTTTAGAAAATTGACTATTACAGTTAATCCTGTAGCTCGGGCTTTCACTAGCCCAATATCGACAATTTTGGGAAAAAACGACTCCGTTTGTTGTAAACGTTGCTTCATCAGAAAACAAAATATTATTGTGAGGGAATCGGTCATGCATGAGTTTTTCACCAATCATCCCACAAAAGTCTAACCTTGTGTCATAATCATAATCTTGTAAGATATAAATAAATTTCGGTTTGAATGGATGAATTTTGTTTTGCTTAAATATTTTTTGTAAGTTACTCTTGCAAAAACCAACCTCCACTACTCTTTTTCATAGACTCAACTTGAGATTTTCCCTTAACGAATGCATAGCTAGTACACTAGCTGCATCATCCTCCTCAACGTACGTATTTTTCAATTTCTTTTTGTCTTGAACCGATCCTGTCTCATCAAACTTCCTAATTAATGTTTTTAATCCACACCGCGTAATGGGTACATCTGGATATTTTTCGTGAAATTTTGCAATTGCATACTGGTACGAAACTTCCTCAATACCATAACACTTAATAAGATATACTCTTTGTTGAAAAGTTAACATTGTTGTCAAATATTTCTTAAAGAATAACAATATTTGAAAATTATTTATAAAAGTTGACAGTTACTTGGTACATCGTAAACGTCACTCACTAGATTAATACATTATTTTCGAACTTAGTGCAAAAATTCATACGGTTTTCATAAAACTGGCTATAAAATGAAACGGGTTTTGAAAAACTTGAATTTCATTTCATTTTATGGAGTTTCAAAACAAGCAAAACCTTTTATCAGGAATGATATTTTTCATTAAAACTAATATTTAAACATTTTTCACCTATAGGATACCCCATCCGTGGACACGCTGTATAAATATAATATTTGAATCAAACTTTTTCTTTGTCACATATTTTTGAGGGGCACTGGTATAACATGTTTTAAAAAAATGAGTAACCAAACATTACACTCACAATTTAACAATTAGTGGACGTGGCTGCAGACCAAAAATAATAGATAGATCTTCATACCGTTTAAAATGAAAATAAAAGTTTTTATCTATTTGTGGAACACAGGTACATTAAACATATTCGGAATATAGCGATAATTTTGTTACCGTAAAACGGACTTGATACCATTTTTGTAATATTCGATACCCTACCGCCGTTTATTTACTGTTCTAATTCAATTAAAAATTATTTTAGATTACTTTGAGGTGGTGGCTATTGGACACAACGCTTAAAAAACTTGTACCTCCCTCTACTCCCTAGGAAAAAAATATGAAAATCGCAATAACTGATTTTGTAGATCCAACATAAAACAAATTATTTTTTTATATTTCTTCATTATTTTACACACAAAAAAACATTTTTTTCAAAATTGGCTTTATTGTCATCACATATTTATTATAAAAATAAAAAGCAATATTCTACATTAACAAAATAACCCAAAATAAATCTTCTTTGGTATAGTAGAGACTACAAAAAAATAAATAAAAGCAAATTCGTTTGACAGTTTACAATCAAATTAATAATTAAGATCACACATTTTTAAATTTTAGCTGCCCTCGTCGTAATGTTTTATATTCTAAAAGCTTTTGCTTAATTTCTTTTTGCTTTACAAGTCCGATGTCTTCTGCCAGGGGAAAAACATATGCATTAGGTATTTTATCACTTAATCTTAAGAATGAGCAATAGATAAGATCCATTTTTTTCGCAATTTATTATTTTTGCCACATATTGCTTATTGGTACCAGCTTCAGTATTCATGTCAACGTGAATGAAATCACCTTGTTTGAAATCTGTCGAGACAGAAGAGTTTTGCATAGGTGACATGTTATCATCAATTTTATTGGTGTCTGTGTCGGAAAACGGTTCTGGGTCCAGATCTTTGTCGCTGTCGACTGTCTTCTTCATCCACGTCACTTTCGGAAGAAGATGATAAGCTTGAGCGTATTTTTTTATTTGGCTTGAATGGCGCTGATGTAGATGGTAGCTGTAGGTCTTCCTGTGAAATGCTTTTAACTGCATCAGCAAACAATTTTTTCTTCCTACCAACAGAGGTTGGTGCTCCAAACCTAGATTTTTCAAATACTTCTTTTAGTGAATCGACAATTGCATCTTGTTCTTGCGTTCTTTGCTTGTCTGTTTTTGGTAGCTTGCATAAAATTTTATTTCTATTCGGTGGTAATAGACCGGTCGCTTCAAAGCCTGATTGAATATTTTTTCCATACTCTCTGAAAGTCTATTTAATGCCTGTGTTAATAAGCGTGGGAATACTTCTTTTCTTACAGTTCCTATATTATGTTTTTTCCATTCTTGAAGTATCTTTCTCCAAGCGATCTTAATTGGACGAAAAACGCTAACATCTAATGGCTGCGTAAAGTGCGTACTGTTAGGAGGCAAAAGCACAAAACGAATGTCATTCTCCGTACATAACATTGGCCGAAATGTGGCTTGCCAAATTATCTCCAATAAGAACTTTAGGACCCAGTGGCAAAGATCGAAAATGACGAATGTCATTCTCCGTACATTTCGAAATAACATTGGCCGAAATGTGGCTTGCCAAATTATCTCCAATAAGAACTTTAGGACCCTGTGGCAAAGATCGAAAATATGGCAATACTATGTTATTAAACCAATCTTCAAAAATATTTGTATCAAATCATCCAGAACGAGAGCGATTATATCTAGCTCCGGTTGGTCCAAATTCCGTCCAAGTGCTCCATAAGTGGTCTGCCTTATAGACTATGTAGACCGGAAGCATAAATCCTGAAGCTGCACAAGCAAATATGACGGAAGTAGCTGTTTTAGATGTATCCATTACCTTCTCCGCTCTTTTAGAAGTCCTACGAACGATGACTTTCACTTTCAATTAGTCTCATCGTAATTTACTATTGCGTTGGGTGGAACATCTTTTAGACTTTCTGATAAGTGGTCGAAATATGTATTAATACTATCAGGGCAAACTTTGGCTCTACTTTCTTTTAATGATTGAGACATTCTTTTAGTCAGATCCTCCTTATATCGCTTTAGAAATGTTTGCAGCCAAGTTTCACCAGGTCTGTTGTCTCGGAATTGTGGCAATTCCTTTACACTTCTGTCCAAGTAGGATTTTACTATCTCTTTTATATCGTTTGAATCACAGGGATAACCCCAGTCCGCTGTGAGAGATATAGGCCGAACCAGATAGTTTTCCTCTTCGATCGACATTGCAGTTTGACCTTCAATTGATTTTGTGTGTAGTCCTTTAGCTTTTCTATATAAAGTTATAAAAGGAATTCCATATTCTTCACTTAAATCTTTCAATTTTATACTTTGTTTGTGTAGCTGTAGTACTCGCTGGAGCGTGTCTCCGCTATAATCCCGATATTTCCGACTTCCCGGTTTCTTTTTGTATATACGTACCATTTTTCCAGTCGCCTCTCAAATTACATAAAAAAAATAAATGATACGCTACTGGCAAGTAAGAAGGAAAAGTAAGGTTTTTAGGTTAGAGAACGATTGCCTGATATATAACTACTCTGGAAAAAAATACGGCGATATTCCAGTCTTTTTAGGGATCTCTGTACAATAGGAAGTTTGCAGGTTAAAAAAATCAAGCTTCTTACCTTTTTTTGGAGATGCACAACACAATAACAGTGAGTAAATAACCAGTACCACAACATAAACTCAACTAAGAAGCATGGTAGGCATAGATGCAGACTCAATTTGAGATTAAAATTTCGACCGCCAGAGCGCAGCATCGGTTTTAACTGAAAAACGCAAAATTTTACAAGTCAAACAAACTGAAATTTCTCCAAAAATGACCAAAGTGTCGTACTTAAAGTACTATAGCACCTGTTGTACTGGCTATGGTGAGCTGAAAATAAATAGGGTTCATCTGTGAGATGTTCTGAATAATTTTCAATAATAAAATTGGTGACTTTTTGCACTCCGGAGGCTGTATCGTGCTAACAAACTGAAATTTCTCAAAAAATTTCAAAAATGTCGTACTTAAAGTACTATAGCACCCGTTGTACCGGCTCTGGTGAGCTGAAAATAAAAAGGGTTCATCTGTGAGATGTCCTGAACAATATTCAATCATCATAAAATTTGTGATTTGTTGCACTGCGGAGGCTGTATCGTGCTAACAAGACATGTAACAAAAAGTAGCCGACGACAACGACGACGACGACGACATACACACAGGATTTTCTTTAAAAACCATTTTTTTCGTGTTGTTCTTGATAGAAAACGTGTAAATAACTCAAAATTTTTTTCAAAATTTCAACTTTTTTGTGGGTAAACCAATACTTTTCTCGCATGTTAGATAGGTTGGGCGGAAAAGTAAAATTGTGTAACCAAAAATCACGCTGTGTAACAACTGGTTGATGTGGCTAAATATTATATATATATATATATATATATATATATATATATATATATGTCTAGTATTTTTGAAAACTATATGATGAATTTTCACTAATATTTTTCCACTGCCAATTTAATTGAGATATATTCAGTTGAATTCAAATATTTCGCTACAAATAATCTGCTGATTTTATAAATTATACGCCGACCATGTCTAATTCGAGCATGCCTCATTTCAAGAAACGTCATCTAAAATAATTAATACTTCATTGTTGAAAAGATATTTATGTATTTATTTCGAAGGAAAGTTTCTTCATATAAAATTTGGAATGTAACAAAAATCAACAATTCCATTACTAATGGAACGAATTTGTTTCAGGAGCTGTAGTATCCAACATGGACGACGATATATTAAACAATAGTGTTAGCATTTATCCTTACTTTGAACTGAATGTACCACGAAATGTGACTACCACCGTTGGGCAAACTGCTTTTCTACATTGCAGAGTTGAACAACTGGGAGATAAAGCGGTAAGTCATAAATTTTCATAAACACTAATTGGTGACATAACATAATTTTTTTAATAAAAATAAGACCTTCTTAATTATATTTTGTTGAACAAGTTTTCTTGATTTTACGTCTAATTTTGTAAATAACGTATTTTTTATAGAAATATCTTGATGTTTCAGAATTTTGTTATTAGAGTAAAACTCACACTTTACTTGATAATATATTTTATATTTCCCAGCGTAGCATCCATTATACAGGGTGGGGCAATCTTCTGACATCGGAGGATTACATCGTTGTGGTAAGAGATAAAACTTTAAAGTTTTGTGTGAGTTAATACAGTTATTGAGGGCATATTTTGAAAATACTTTCGATTCTACAGGGTATTCCAAAACCACGTAGCAGCACAAACTTACATTTTTTTAAATAAAACGTACTATATTTTGTTCAAGAATCGAAATGATCTCACCGAGAGCGTTACAAAAATATAGCATTCTAATATTTATATGGGTGTTTTAAAAAGATATGGCCAATTATTGGCAAAAAAGACCTCATCTTAAACACTCTGCAAAACAGTAAATCAAAATAAATTACCAGGTCTTTGTATTCAATTATCATTCACATATCATTGGCTGTGCTCAGTATTGATTACTTTTTTATCTGTGGCTTCTTTAATACAGGGTGACACAAAACGCAAATCAAGCGATATCTCAAAATTTTTAAATTAATCACCCTATAAGTCTTTTTACAATTTGTTAGTACAATTAATAATCTTTCAAACGATGTAGTACATTTAGGGTATAAGTTGATGGAAAACCATAAATATTTTATGATAATGGTCAAAAACTAGTATTTTACTACACAAATTAAATTGTATTAAATTCTTACATGCAACGTCTTGTAAATTTTAACATTTCATAAATTTTAGTCGTAATTTTGGATGCATCTAAAATATCTTTTACTTTTACTCTTACCATTAGAGGAAGGAAAGACTTAATCGGAATTATGTTGGAAGCAATATTTTTGTTTACTGTATGTAGGCTAATGTCATTATAGTACTAATAAATATAAAAGCAGTTTGCAGTCTTTACGAAATAATTAAGTCATCACAAACAGTATATCTTTGTTATGTAAAATGCAAGCTTGTACTTTATTTTCCAACGTTTTCTATTTTTAAATAACTAACAATTATGGAAACCAACATTATAAAAACAACACATTTACATAAATAAACATTGACATTTCATAAAAAGTATAGTTTATGCTAAGTGTTCAAAATGGCGATCATTTACTTCCATACACTTCTCAATTATTTTCAAAAACGAGGATCTTACTCTTTCTAACATAGCTGGAGTTATTGTAGAAAATGCATTACGAATCCTTTCTTTCATGTCTTGTCTGGTAGTAGGTTCTGTTTGATACACAAGTTGCTTGATGTATCCCCATAAAAAGAAATCTATCGGTGTGAGATCTGGAGATCGAGGAGGCCAAGAAATTGGTCCACCACGTCCTATCCACCTGTCGGTAAAATGTCTATTTAACCACCGACTTACACAACGAACGTAATGTACATATGTTCCATCTTGTCCGAACCACAAGTTAACTCTTGTGTTTAAATCAGCTTCCTCCAATAATTCTCCCAAATGGTTTTTTAGAAAATTGTAATACCTTCTTCCAGTGAGGCTACCTTCAAAAAAGTATGGTCTTATAACTGTATCTCCTACGATTCCTCCCCATGAATTTATTGACCATTTAGTTTGGGTTGTTGTACTAAACGAATGTGGATTGCTATCCGAATAAAAATGAAAATTACGGCGGTTGACGAAACCATTTCTGTGAAACGTGGCCTTGTCACTAAATAAAACATTTTTAAAAAAATATGGATACCCATTAATTAATCCACTGAACCACTCGCAAATATTTATTCTTATTGGAAATTCTCTCTCTAAAAGCTCTTGGTGCATCTGTATCTTGTACGGGTGAAATTTATTCTTTTTTATTATTCTTCCTATTGTTCGTCTACTAATGTCTAATTCAGTACTAAGTTTTCTAGTACTTGTATTAGGATGCTCAACCAAATTTGTCATTACTAAAAATTCGTTGTCCTCATTGAAAACACGTTTTGGAAGAGCATGAGGTTGATAGGAAACATTACCTGATGTGTCGAATCTTTCCTTAAGTCTTAAGAAAGCTCTTTCGTTTGGATGTCTTCGATTGGGATATCTTTCACGATATACTCTTGAAGCGAGTAAAATTTTTTGAACATTCTCCTAACACGTAAATCATATTGATCATGTCTTCCTGCGGAAAATTCATTATAGTTATTTATTATTTAAACCTAACAACACAAACGAAGAATACAGTAATATAATCAAAAATATAGCTTGATTATGTTTCGCCCTTTCTCAAACAAGCCTATAATAACAATTCTTGAAAGTGAAACAAGCATAAATATAAAAAAATTTGTAATTCCAGGTACCTACTGTATTAACAAACATTTTATATCATTGATTCGATATTGTAGATGCATCCAAAATTACGATTAGAACTTATGCCTTAGAAATGTTAAAATTTACAATCTGTTGCATTTAAAAATTTAATATCATTTAATTTGTGTACGTAAAATACTTGTTTTTGACCATCATAAAATATTTACGGTTTTCCATTAACTTATACCCTAAATGTACTACATCGTTTGAAAGATTATTAATTGTACTAACAAATTGTAAAAAGACTTATAGGGTGATTCATTTAAAAATTTTGAGATATTGATTGATTTGCGTTTTGTGTCACCCTGTATTAAAGAAGCCATAGATAAAAAAGTAATTAATACTGAGCACAGCCAATGATATGTGAATGATAATTGAATACAAAGACCTATGAATTTATTTTGATTTACTGTTTTGCAGAGTGTTAAAGATGAGGTCTTTTTTGCCAATAATTGGCCATATCTTTTTAAAACACCCATATAAATATTAGAATGCTATATTTTTGTAATGATCACGGTGAGATCTTTTCGATTCTTGAACAAAATATAGTACGCTTCATTTAAAAAAATGTAAGATTGTGCTGCTACGTGGTTTTGGAATACCCTGTAGAATCGAAAGTATTTTCAAAATGTGCCCTCAGTAACTGCATTAGCTCATACAAAACTTTAAAGTTTTATCTCTTACCACAACGATGTAATACTCCGATGTCAGAAGATTGCCCCACCCTGTATATACATAATATACGTTTTTTTACCAACTGTACATTCTGTATACAATCTTGGGTAATACCTTATACCGCCAATTATTTTACAACTTAACCTCTTAACCTTACAATCCAATCTTCTCTTTTATAAGAACAAGGGAAGCATTACATATAAGGATCAATCACTAAAATCTGATCACAACACCCTCTCTTAATGATTACCTTATTACCTTATTCTTATACATTTATAAATATTCAGATATACAGAAAACATGAATATTGACTAGTTGGAAATTGGTAAATTATTAAAAATGAAAAGAAAAACAAAATCAATACCCTCTCTTTTCTAAAAGATTATACAAATAAAACGAAAATTAATTTTTTTATATATACCCAACGCTTACCAACAAAATGATTATCCTAAACCTATAAAGAAAACTTTGCAACTCCTATCCTAATTCATTCAATCCTAATCCTAATCTATTCAAACAAAATTGGTCCTTGTTTTGGGCTTTTGTTAGAATATCTGCCAATTGGTCTTTGGTATTAATATACTTCAATGTCATATGCCCTGTATTAACAACATCACATACAAAATTGTATTTGAGATCTATATGTTTAAAGCTTTTGTTGTTCTCAGGATTTTTTATCAATGCTATACAACCCAAATTATCCTCATATACCTTGAAATTGTCAGTAACTACATTAAAATATATTAATAGTCTTTTAAAATACAAACAATCACGAACTGCATCACATAAAGTCATTAATTCTGCCTCGGAGCTGGAAAGTGAAACGCAGTTTTGTTTTCTAGTTACCCATCCAACTACATTCCCGAATATTGTAATAACAAACCCTGTAATCGACTTCCTATCCAAAATATCTCCTCCCCAATCTGAATCAACAGAACAAACTAATGGTGTTTCACTACATTTTCGTTCATATTTTAGATAAACACTCGCAGTACCCTTTAGATATCTCAACAACCTTTTCAGTCCAATCCAAGTTTCATTAACATTTTTATCTTGATATCTACTAAAATAATTGATTGAAAAGCATATATCAGGTCGTGTGCACAACATTAAGTACATTAGACATCCAATTAATGGTTTTACAGGTTTAGCATCTAATTCATTCCTTTCACATATGCTAACTCTAAATTTTGCGTCCATTGGAGTTCCACATGGTTTACAATTGTCAAAATTAAAACGGTTTAGAATTCTTTTTACATATTTTTCTTGACTCAATTTCAAAATCCCTTTTTCCTTGTTGGAGTCAATTTCGAGTCCTAAGAAAGTTTTCAAATCTCCTTTGTCTTTCATGTCAAATTATTTCATAAACATATTTTTATACCTTTCCAATGTCTGCAAGTCTGGTCCTGCGAACATAATATCATCTACATATATTAACAGATATAATAAATTGTTACCATCTCCTTTTGTATAAAGGCAATAGTCCACTTCTGACCGTTTGAATCCCAAATTTATTAAATAATCATTAATTTTTTTATTCCAGCACTTGCTTGCCTGCCTTAAACCATAAAGTGCCTTGTTCAACTTAAAAACATTATTCTTCTTGCATTCTACACCTTCTGGTGGTGTAATATAAATGTCTTCTTTTAACTCACCATTCAGAAATGTTGTTTTAACATCAAATTGCTTAATAAAGTAATGGTTTTGATTAGCAATGGATAATAGGGTTCTGATAGTGAACATCTTAGCAACTGGAGAATATATTTCATCAAAAGTGAATGTGTTCTTTTGTGCAAACCCACGCACAAGTAACCTCTCCTTGTATTTGTCTTGCATTTTCTCTTCTAATGGCTTTTTTGTAAATACCCATTTTGTGTTCAATATTTCTGCGTCTACCGGTGCTTTGACCATTTTCCAGGATTCATTTTTATTTATTGAGTCTAGTTCTCTCTGCATTGCGTCTATCCACATTTGTTCGTCATGTCTTCTATTTATTTCCTCAACACTCTGTGGAACATTTTCTATGTACGATATAGCATCAAATGCCATGAACATTTCAAAGTCTGAATACTTCTCTGGCAATTTTATTTTTCTTTTTTCCCTTTCATTACTATTATTTCCATCTACATCCAGATCTAGTTCTGCTTCTTCATTTTTCTTCATATTATATTCCTCACCGAAGTCTTCAACATCTTGTCTATTTCCTTCATCATCCATGCAGATACTTATATGTTTGGTTTTAAAGTAGAATTCATTTTCATCAAACTTTACATTTCTTGATACAATAATTTTCTCTTTTTCTATATTCCATAAACGATATCCTGTGTTGGTGTATCCCATCATTATACACTTTTCTGCTTTACCATCAAATTTACCTCTAAACTGTTCCGGGATATGGGAGAATGCTATGCATCCAAATACTCTCATATTTTTAATGTTCGGTTTTATACCATTCCAAATCTCAGCTGGGGTTTTATTGTTTAAATTACTGTGTAGACTCCGATTTAATACATAGGCTGCCACTCTAACTGCCTCATTCCAAAAACGTTTTGATAAACTAGCTTCTTCTAATAAAGCTCTAGCTTTTTCTACTAGAATTCTATTATATCTTTCACTTTTTCCGTTCTGTTGGGGAGAATACGGTGTAGAATAATCTATCACTGTTCCATTTTCACGACAAAAATCATTAAATTCACCTGAAATATACTCACGACCACTATCGCATCTTAACACTGATAATTTTGAGTTAAACTTAGCCTGTGCAGCATTAACTAATTCCTTAAAACATTTAAAAACTTCATGTTTACCTTTAATCATAAAAACTTGAACGAAATTAGAATGGTAATCTATAAATGTCACAAAATACTTCTCACCCTCATGACTAATGGGTGTTATTGGACCTACCACATCTGATTGTACTATGCCTAATATTCTAGTAGCTTTGTTTCTGGAGTTATAAGTTAACCTCGTCATTTTACCCTGTATACAAGATTCACAAAAAACAACTTTATTAATTTTCAAATGTTCTAAGCCATTGACCATATTTCTTTTAATTAATTTTTCTAAATTTCCACTACAAATATGTGCTAATCTCTTGTGCGATAGTTTTAATTCATTATTTTCTATTTCAGTGTTTAAGCATTCATTAAAGTTTACCTCAAAACTAATTTCATATAACTTGTTTCGTTTTCCTATCCCTACTAATTTTTCATTACTATATAAAAATACCTTACCATTTTCAAAAACTACCTTAATGTTGCCAAGTTCCAACTGTTTCATAGACATAAAATTTTGTCGAAGATTTGATACATAAAATACATTTTGAATGGTACATTCAATCCTTTTATCATGTACATTACTAAATACTTTAATATTACCTACACCTATTGCTTCAATAAAATTATTACTTTTTGCAACAGCTATCTCAATAGGGTTATTTAACAACATGTAATCAGAAAAATAGTCTTTACTGTTCACTAAGTGATTTGTGCAACCACTATCTATATAAAACAAAAGATTTCGGTTACTTACAGATTTGTCTGCTACAGTATCATTTTGGGTCACAAAACATATACCTGTGTCTGTGTGTTCTTCATGTTCAGCTAAATTACCTCTAGGCTCTTCTATTTCTCTTATATTGCCACGTGCTGTTCTGTTCCCGCTAGCACTCCTTCTTGATCCATCTTCATAATTGTTAAAATTTCCTCTATTTCCTTTTCGGCTATTATATCTACCTCTACACTGTCCTCTTTTATTGATTGAAAATCCTCTGTAACTGCCTCTTCCTCTGTATACATTACTTCCATTGTTATTTCTTCTACAGTCTCTTGTATAGTGTCCTTTTTCGCCACAGGTGTAACATACTCCTATGTTTGCTGTAAATTATGCTGGCTTTACATAGTCTCCTCCATTTTATTCATTTCTCTATCACCACTTGCTTTTTTTCTTTCTATTTCAGCACGTAATTTTGTTTTTACTAAATCTAATATTAAGTCTTCAGGTGGCATATTTTCTAAAATGGTGATTACTGTTTAAAATGTATGGGGCATTGCCATTAATAGGGTACAAACTAAATCTTGTTCCTTCAAATCTACTCCTGTAATTTTCATCTGACGTACTGTTTCATCAAATTCTGTTAGAAATATTTCTAGATTCTTTGCTTCTGTTAATTTCATACTTATAAGCTTCTTTCTTAATACCATTTGGCCTGGTATACCTTTTTTCTCATATCTCTTCTCTAAAGTGGCCCACATCTTATAAACGGTATTCTGTTCTCGGATCAATTCAATTTGAGTATCGTTCATGCATTGTACAATATAAGATTTACATCTATTGTCTCGTTTTCTGGCTTCTTCCTTTTGTTGAACTTTTGTGTAATTATTAGGGTTATATTCTGTAATTATACATTCTAAAACTTCTTTTTCCATAAATAATGTCTGCATCCTAAATTTCCATGTGTGAAAGTTATTACTATTCAACGGTTCAATATTAAAACTATTTTTAAATGTTCCATTATCTGCCATTTTGTTATTTTTGACCCTTTCCTTTTAGCAAAATCTAGTATGAGTAACTTACGGGATGCCTGGGCCCATAACATTTTGTTATTAGAGTAAAACTCACACTTTACTTGATAATATATTTTATATTTCCCAGCGTAACATCCATTATATAGGTATACATAATATATGTTCTATATCAACTGTACATTCTGTATACAATCTTGGGTAATACCTTATACCGCCAATTCTTTTACAACTTAACCTCTTAACCACAGTATATAAAACACACAGCAGAGACTCTTACTTGGCGGGAACAGAATACGCAGCTATTCGCGCATACACGCCCTCCGGTGTAAAACGTCTCAGATCAGTGACGAGAATGCAGAAGGAGTTAGTCGTAATCATAGTCGTACGTAGTTGAGAGTCTTTTAATCGGTAGATATAAAAATTCGCTTCGTTACAAACGAATCGAACTACCTACTTCCCAACGCGGTGATAAAACTAAATAATAAATATCAATATTTCACATCACTAGAACTGCTTACCTATATTCTATTTTTATAATTATGTAATCTATGTAAATTTAAATAAACATATTACGGCCCTGCCAGCGGTACCAAAATAAAGTTACAGTCAACTCTGACATATACACCCAAATGGCGTCCTCAAGGTCACATATTTTCAATAAATAATATACTACCAATACTGCTATCTACAGATATCAGTAAAACTTTGCGCCATGTACACGTCTCAAGTGACTCTAGAAAGAATAAAATTCCATTTAATAGACAATTCAAATACCTAATTAAATTAAAATCACAAAAAATTTTAAAATCACGTAAAATACCATGTCGTATATTAAATGTATCCACCTTTTTCTATTTTCAATTGATACTTACAAAGAAACATTCTTCCAAATAATTATTCTCAATTTATTGACTGAAATTTATTCAGATAAAAATTTTATATATACATAGTTATTTTCCAACTAATTTTAAGCTGATCTAAAAAATCATTTGGCAAGAAAAAAAATTTATAAGACTTGGCCCAATGTTTGGTATAAGGTTGCAAAAATTGGGCAAAGTCTTATAAACTTTTTTTCTTGCCAAATGATTTTTTAGATCAGCTTAAAATTAGTTGGAAAATAAATATGTATATATAAAAATATTTTTTAAATTTCAGTCAATAAATTGAGAATTATTTGGAAGAATGTTTCTTTGTAAGTATCAATTGAAAATAGAAAAAGGTGGATAAATTTAATATACGACATGGTATTTTACGTGATTTCAAAAATTTTTGTGATTTTAATTTAATTAGGTATTTGAATTGTCTATTAAATGGAATTTTCTTCTTTCTAGAGTCACTTTAGACGTGTACATGGCGCAAAGTTTAACTGATATCCGTAGATAGCAGTTTTGGTAGTATTTCAATTATTTTTGTAGTTCAATCTTTTAATACGTTCTATTGTTCATTTAGTATCATTTCTTCAACGTGTGACAAGATTATAGCTTTAATCGAAAATATTTTTTTTCTCTAAGACTAGACTATCTACAAAATATTTTCTTCACTTGTTTAAATATTGTTTAATCAAACTATATAAAGTGTGGCCAGCCTAGAATGGAAAACCTTCTCATCAATTTTTAAAAGACAATTAAGATTTCTATTTTTGAAGTATGATTATTAAACTATACATAAAAAAAATTTAAAATACTGAAAGATGAAATTCGAGACCGACAACCCAGAAATTTAAATATTTTACACTTAAAAACCCCAAACTTGCTAATATTGTTACAAATAATTCTATACACAACAAAATATACGTTATTTAATAATGTAGACAGTTATCGAACAATTACTTGAAGAATAAGGATCAATAATGGTAATAAAATAACTTTCCCAAGACTTCATAATACAATTATTTTTTGATTTCACCTAGAAAATCACAACTAAAACGGAAAACCTTCTCTTCAATTTTGAAAAGACTATTCAGATTTACATTTTTGAAATATAATTATTAAACTATACATAAAAAAAATTAAAATACTGAAAGATGAAATTCAAGACCGACAACCCAGAAATTTAAATATTTCACATTTAGAAACCCCAAACTTGCTAATATTGTTACAAAAAATTCAATAAACAACAAAATATACGTTATTATATAATGTAAACAGTTATCAAACAATTACTTGAAGAATAAGTATGAATAATGGTAATAAAAGAACTTTTCAAAGACTTCATAATACAATTATTTATTGATTTCACCTAGAAAAACACAACTAAAATGGAAAACCTTCTCTTCAATTTTGAAAAAAACTATTCAGATTTCTATTTTAGAAATACTACTATCAAACTATACATCAAAAAAACATACTGAAAGATGAAATTTGATACCGACAACCCAGAAATTTAAATATTTCACATTTAAAAACCCCAAACTTGCTAATATTGTTACAAAAATTTTATAAACAACAAAATATACGTTATTTAATAATGTAAACAGTTATCGAACAATTACTTGAAGAATAAGGATCAATAATGGTAATAAAATAACTTTCCGAAGACTTCATAATACAATTATTTATTGATTTCACCTAGAAAACCACAACTAAAACGGAAAACCTTCTATTTAATTTTGAAAAGACTATTCAGATTTCTATTTTTGAAATATAATTATTAAACTATACATAAAAAAATTTTAAATACTGAAAGATGAAATTCGAGACCAACAACCCAGAAATTTAAATATTTCACATATAGAAACCCCAAACTTGCTAATACTGTTACAAAAAAAATCTATAAACAACAAAATATACGTTATTTAATATAGTAAACAGTTATCGAACAAATACTTGAAGAATAAGGATCAATAATGGTAATAAAAGAACTTTCCGAAGACTTCATAATACAATTATTTATTGATTTCACCTAGAAAACCACAACTAAAGTGGAAAACCTTTTCTTCAATTTTGAAAAAACTATTCAGATTTCTACTTTAGAAATATTACTATCAAGCTATACAGCAAAAAAAAATTAAAATACTGAAAGATGAAATTTGATACCGACAACCCAGAAATTTAAATATTTCACATTTAAAAACCCCAAACCAGCTAATAGTGTTACAAAACATTTTATAAACAACAAAATATACGTTATTTAATAATGTGAACAGTTATCGAACAATTACTTGAAGAATAAGGATCAATAATGGTAATAAAATAACTTTCCGAAGACTTCATAATACAATTATTATTTATTGATTTCACCTAGAAAACCACAACTAAAACGGAAAACCTTCTCTTCAATTTTGAAAAAAAACTATTCAGATTTCTATTTTAGAAATATTACTATCAAACTATACATCAAAAAAAATTTAAAATACTGAAAGATGAAATTTGGTACCGACAACCCAGAAATTTAAATATTTCACATTTAAAACCCCCAAACTTGCTAATATTGTTACAAAAAATTCTATGAACAACAAAATATACGTTATTTAATAATGTGAACAGTTATTGAACAATTACTTGAAGAATAAGGATGAATAATGGTAATAAAAGAACTTTACGAAGACTTCATAATAGAATTATTTATTGCTTTCACCTAGAAAACCACAACTAAAGTGGAAAACCCTCTGTTCAATTTTGAAAAAACTATTCAGATTTCTATTTTTGAAATATGATTATTAAACTATACATGAAGATGAAATTCGAGACCAACAACCCAGAAATTTAAATTTTTTCACATTTAAAAACACCAAACTTGTTAATATTGTTAAAATTCTATAAACAACAAAATATACGGTATTTAATAAATAATTATAACAAAGGAACAATTTTGGATTCTGTGTTATTTAATCTTTGTATAAATGAATTGTTTTCAGTGAGCAGTACTGGATATATACAATTAGAGTCGCAGACGATACAGCCATTATTTATGAAATAGATAATTGGTATGATTTGAAATAGTTGAAAATGATTTAAGATTAATTAAGGATTGGTTTCATCATAAATTACTTACTCTAAATTTTAATAAAACATAATTTGCCATTTCTTACTTCTAGAGACCATAAGAATAGCTTCACATACTTTTTATAGAAAAAAACTAGAGATTATGCTTTATAACTTTAAGTGTTTAAAATATTTATGTCTCATGTATCATGTCAATACTTGCAGATATTGTACTACGGTCTAGTGGAAAGCCATCTCTGTATGGTCTATTTTCTTGGGGATGTGCTTCCAGAACATTTATAGGTCCCTTTTAGAGATTATACAAAGAAGCTTTATTTAGATTATGTCTAGTTCCAGCATGTGTCCTAGTGACGCACTGTATAATATAAACAAAATCTTTGACTTAAAGAAATTATGTTTTCTGTGTGTATCTGTAAAATATCATACTATGAAAAATAAAATTAAGTTACCTACACATACATATGAATCCAAAAATAAACACTTATATGAAGCTCCTATGAAGACAAAATCTTTATGTCAAATTCTTCCTATTAACACAACCAAAAATTTTTTGTGACATTAATATCTGAAATATCTCTTCATTCTCTGCAATGTCTATCCACTTCATAGATTTTATGTATAATTATAGTGTTTTCTCATTTACCGAAACATATGTTGAGGTAAATTCGTTCATATCTGGCATACATTTTTTAGTATTTATAATTAACAAATTGGCTTTCATAAGTTGTTCGGGATACTAATGTTCAATTTGGGTTTAATACTACTGATTAACTGATTGTAGAATTCATTTTTATAGGAGAAATTGATAACATATTTGAAAAACTTATTTAAATTTGACGTTACAAAATGGCAAATGACATTTGTGTTGTTACGTCAACTGACGCTGTTGTGAGGACGATACAATTCGATGATTTTAGGAATGGTGCTCGAGAATATTAATTTTGGGAACTATTCGCAAATAGAGCATTCACAGATTTGCGTATGCATGACGTTGGGAACGACGTCAAGAATAACGCCCTGATTCCAGATTCAGGGCATCAGTGCGGATGAATCTCAATCATCGACCACCACACCTGCAAGAAATGAATCACCGGTAGCGACATTAATTCTCTTTCCGAAATATCGAGACCACACATGACCAACGTTCAACTTTAGAAATATTTTTACAAAAGTTACAACTTTTATTTTCTAGAACTGAATATCTTTTTAATAAATACATGGAAAATTATCATTGATGCTGCAAATGGAAGATCATATATGAATTATATGGCAAATGTATGCATACTTTACCCGTAGATAATATACTTTTTAACTAATTAATAAAAATAGGTAAAAAAACTTTTTAAGTTAAACGGTTTTATGTTAAACATACATTGCAATGTTTAAGATAAATATACTAAAAACCAAAAAATAAAAAAATAGATACAGTCGTGGGAATTATAAACATATGCATAGACTAGACTAAAATAAAACCGTGGGGCACGTCAATTGTCTACAATCGTTGATTAAAATTTTTGTTTTGTAATGTTACACTATAATTAGGCAGTTGTTCAACCGACAATTGACGTGCCCCACGGTTTTATTTTAGTCTAGTCTATGCATATGTTTATAATTCCCACGACTGTATCTATTTTATTATTTTTTGGTTTTTAGTACATTTATCTTAAACATTGCAATGTATGTTTAACATAAAACCGTTTAACTTAAAAAGTTTTTTTACCTATTTTTATTTTTTGGTTTTTAGTTTTTATTTCGCATTCTGTTTAATTCATTTAGTGCTTCATTATTGCAAGGTTTCTTGCCCGTTAGTTTATTGCAGTCCAACTCTTTGGTAGGGGCGGCCATCTTAGATTTCAATTTTGCATAGTAAATTGTATTCTACTTGTTGAGACCTTTCATTTGATACCCATGTTGATGGGATTGATAAAACCTACGTTATTCGCCATTTTGTAGAGGCCGTTATCTTGGATTTTAATTTTATATAGTATATTGTATTCTACTGGTTGAGCACTTTCATTTGATACCCATATTGATGGGATTGATAAAACCTACGTTATCCGCCATTTTGTAGCGGCCGCCATCTTGGATTTAAATTTTTTATAGTATATTGTATTCTGCTTGTTGAGCCCTTTCATTTGATACCCATGTTGATGGGATTGATAAAACCTACGTTATCCGCAATTTTGTAGCGGCCGCCATCTTGGATTTCAATTTTTTATAGTATATTGTATTCTGCTTGTTGAGCCCTTTCATTTGATACCCATATTGATGGGATTAATAAAACATAAATTATCCGCCATTTTGTAGCGGCGGCCATCTTGAATTTATAATGATAATGAATAAACATAATTGTATTGTCACCAAAATCCAAAGTGTATACAAAGTTTCAGATTAATCGGTTGACAGGAAGAGGGTGAAATTTGAATTACTAAATTTGACCCAAGAATAAAACAAACGGGGTGAGCTAAATAAAACCGTTTAAAAAAAATAGAATTGCGGGGAGAGGAGAAAGACGAAATTTTCGGTATAAGGGTGTCTGTTGTCTAGCGCAAAAATATATAAAAGAGGGCGTAGTCGAGACTTGACATGGCGCGAGTGACGATCAGTCACTCTTGATCAAAGTGCCGACGTTAAGAGTCTGGTCTGTGTGTTCATTAGGCTGTGTCTTAACCTTACAATCCAATCTTCTCTTTTATAAAAACAAGGGAAGTATTACATATAAGGATCAATCACTAAAATCTGATCCCAACACAGAACAATTTTAGATATATATATTATTATATAATTTTATTATTTTCAAGAATGATTGATTCGTTTTAAAACGTTACATAATAGGGATGTTAACTAATTTTTGGAATTTGTTTTATTTCAAATATAGACCCTATATAAACACGAAAATAATAATTTCATTAAAAAAATATGTAAATAAAAATAGATTTCAAATTTCCTGCTCAATCACTCCATACTGTCTCGTGACGCCATCAAACTATATACGAATCTCGCGTTCTGTCAAAGTTAACTGATCTTTACCGAGTTCCTACGAATAAATTAAAAGCCGTAAAAATGAAGATTATCTTACAAATACTGTGCAGTGCCGAAGTGCAAAAGTACGTAAATGAGAACACCAAAACTTTTCATAAACGTTCCAAAAAGTGCACAAATACGGAGAAAGACTTGTTAGACGAAATCCAGCTTCATTGACCAGTACAAGTTATTTTTGTGAAGATCACTTTAATGTCAGTTGTAAGCTCTGATAAACTACAAATATCAATTTTAAATCATTTTAGATATTTTTTGTTAAATGGCAAAAATGAAAAAGTCAATTATTCATCAGTAGTTTGTTTGTTTACAGAGCTAATTCCAAGTTTTATTTCGTTGATATAGAGGAGTGTATCTCTCATTTGTAATAAAGTACCGTACAATGGGGGTACTTTGCCCATTAACAAAGGGATTTGGCAACTTCTAAATTATTACTAAGTTTTAAATATGATAGAGGGGAGAAAGTAGCCAATCGATTAGTAACGGTATTGCGATAGTTCTCGCCGATGGGCAGAAGTGAACAGGTGGTTTTGGCGCTTAAAATATTTATGTAAGTAAACACGTGGTAAAATACGTATTTAGAATACCTAACTTCTAAGGTATTATCGGGTCGCTAAGATCAAATCAAGGGGTTTTAAATCTTGTTGTTATCAAACTAGATACTTTTCTTAATGATATGCCAGATTGTCAGATTCTTTTAATAATTTGTGTGCAACACATTGAATAAAATATGGCGAAATGCAATTTTTTTCATAAATGGGGCAACTTTGCCGACAAAATTTTTAGCTTGTATTTGACAATAACTTTTGGTTTTAGATTAAAAAATGGTCAGAAATTATAAGAGGCTCTCGACGGTATGAAGATTATACCTTACCTTAACTTAGCATCTGCTGTGCGCGCCGTGCGAGATAGAGGTATATATTATGCAACGGCTGCTGACTTGTTCAATGTCCCAAAACGTACCGTATATAATAAAGTTAAGAACCTCCATCAAAAGCCTGTTGGAGCACCAACCGTTTCTGAGGCTTGTGAAGAAAGACAATTGGTAGATCTTCTAATAGCAAGTGCAGAGTATGGATTTCCCCTTACAATGTTTGGCCTCAGAATTATTGTAAATGAGTATTTGGATCGTTTGAGTAGGACAGTTAAAATATTTCCCAATAATATGCCTGGAAAAGATTGGTGTTATGGGTATTTGAAAAGACATGAAGATCTTCTAACGCAAAATATAAAAGGAGTACGTGCTCAAACAACAGAAGAGTCAATATAAGAATATTTTGATAGACTAACCATAAGTGTTAAAGATGTACCACCGCAAAATTACGATGAAACCAATTTATGTGATGACCCGGGAAGAAAGAAATGCATTTTTAAAAGAGGTTCAAAATATCCCGACCGTATTTTGAATTCGACCAAATCTGCAGTTTCTATCATGTTTGCTGCTACAGCTGTAGGAGAACTTCCGCCCTATGTCGTTTATAAGGCGGAACGACTTTATGATCAATGGCTGGTTTGACGGGCCGACGTTTATGGAGTGGTTTCAGACTATGGTATTGCCATGGGCAAAAAAATTACATGGACCCAAAGTTATTATCGGAGACAACCTTTCGTCACACCTGAATGTTGAAATATTGCGCTCCTGTCAGATTTTTAATATCTGTTTCGTGTTCTTGCCTCCAAACACAACACATATTATACAGCCTCTCGACTTGGAATTTTTTGGATCCTTAAAAGCAGCCTGTAGGGAAATACTAACGACCTACAAAATACAGAACCCGAATGTATCAACGTTGAATAAAATCACAGAACCCGATTGTATCAACGTTGAATAAAATCTATTTTCCAGGTTTGCTGGGTAAACTGATTAGTAAGATGCATTCTAAAGGCAGAGGTATTATAGAAAATGCATGTGCAGCCTCAGGTATATATCCACTTGATAAATTTCAAGTAACAAAAAGAATGCCAAAAAATAAAACACAAGAATTGAGAGAAGCAGGACTAATTAATGAAGCTGTTTTATAGTTTCTAAAAGAAAAAAGGAGCCCTGAAACGCAACAAGCAAGGCAGAAAAAAAATGTTTTCTGTTCCTGCAGGGCAGTCTATTTCCTATTTGGATATGATTCCAAGTGAATTGGACAAGCTTGAGAGTAGACCATTCAACGTAGTCCCTAATGCTGAAGACACCCCTAATGTAGAAGCAACACCAGGAGGTTTGGATATAGATGAAGCAGACGACAACGGATTTGCAATAATTCGGTATGACAAAAATAAACCAAAAGTTGGAGACTTTGTAGTTGTGAAATTTAGTACTAAAAAGAAATTCAAACATTTTATTGGTACGATTTTATCTCTTCAAGATATAAACTCCTATGAAGTAAAATATCTGAGAAAAAAAGCGAAAATTTGTTTGTTTTCCCTAATATCAATGACATAGCAAGTGCCTTCGAAGAGGATATCGAAACTATTCTCAAAGAACCAAAAATTGCCAGAGATATTTTTCGATTTAGTGAGGGTTTAAGTGCCTTTATCTTCTAAAGATGTGATTTCTTTAACGTTCCTAGATTAATTTTTTAGGTTTTGTTGACTTTCAGACGTCTATTTACGCGTTTAGGCTGTTAAGAGAAAAAAATCTAATTTTTTATAACGTTTATAATATTTTTTTAGTTGTAGCTTTAGGTTTTTTGACTGATAATGTTATTTTTGTTTACCTGCCTAGTAGGTAATTGTTGAAAAAGTTATCTGAATTTTTTATCTAGTTTTTCAAATAAAGAAAATGTAAATAATATTACATTCATTAAACTTTACTCATGTTTCATTTTTCTGACCCCTAAAAAAACCGAATTGAACTGTAACTGTTTGTGGCAATATTTAAGTAGGCCAAGTCACCTCTAACCCAGTATATAGGCATCTTTATAACGATTTTATACGTAATGGGAAATTATCCCCACATATGGGGTAACTTTGCCCAATACAAAATAATAAAAAAAATACTGAGGCTTAAAATATGTTATTTAATTATTAGGATATGCTCTCTGAAATATTTTACAAGCCTAATTATATATTATAAATTGCTAACCTTCGTTTCAAAAAAATTATACAGCAAAATATCCCAAAGGCGTTGCAAAGTAATTTCACTCTACAGTATATCAATGTAAAATTATAGGTACATTTTCACGTTATTAAGCTCCGCTGCACAAAAATCCATGTTTCTAGCAAAGAAACTTGCACCATCACAGAATCAATCTTCGGTAAGAAGTTACAACTATGTCTTTCCTTTGATGGATCCAGTCTACATTGTGATAAAAATCGCACAATATTATCGTTGTTCTAACAAATTATCAAGATAAATAGTTCATACTTTTAACTTGGTTATGAAAAATAATGTAATGTTTTTCTTATTTATTTAAACGTTTTTATTAAGGGTGGGATAAATTTATACGCACACGTTATGTGTATTACCTTATTTTATTTATTCACTAATTTATATTATGTACACAGTATATTCACTTACATTAATTTATATAAACACTTCACTACTTAGACTATTTACTTGTTCGCTGTTTATATCACGAGATTTATATATTAGTGCCTTTTTTACTAGATAATTCTAGATTGCGGCTTACACAAAAAAATCGGCTCCCTGGAATTTTCTAAATAAAACTGGTTACAAAAACAATGTCTAGATAAGATAGTCACAAAAAATCGTAAACAGTTCTAAGAAATCCCTGCGCATCCGCCAAAATTTTAACTTTCATACATGGCTTAGACAGAGTCGAATTCAAGGACTACACTAGAGTGCTATTTCGTAATATTACCCCCTCCTTAAATGGAAGTTCCTACTGGAACTTTTGTGTAGCCGAGACTGGTTGTTTGAATCGGCAACTGGCCCCATTTCTACACATTCCGATCTTATGGAAATAACAGGGCACCGTCTTCATCGGATACTGATAACGGGGGTTGTAGCTGCAAATTATTATCTGGACACCGGTATCTTGGAAGATCACCTCTACCATGTTCCTGATGACTCGCCAATCCAACTGGTTACTCGCTATCTTAGGCATAGCCAGTTTCATCACACTGGATTCCAACACATGGTCTCGTAGATTTCGAAGTGCTTCCCACACATCGCGGTAGGTAGATCGATCTTGAAATTCTTTTTAGTTACCACGTAGAAGACGTACCGCGAATTGTGTTTCAGACTCAGTGTCTTGCCAGGGGCTGGAATCTGGTCTTCAAGTTTTTCTAATTGCCCGAACTTCTTTCGAAAGACGGTTGCCAGCTTTCGTGCGTTCTTGATACGGGCGGGTATGTTGTATGCCAGTGAATAATCTTCCGGGAGAGTGAACAAATCTTGTCGTTGTTCTGAAGTGACTCCATATCTAGCTTTCCCGGTACCTCCATACGCGCCCATATTCCATCGAAGGTTCAGACACATCTCGAATATGGTTTACTCCTTTCTCTAGGTCATGGTGTCCTTCGAATGGCGCTAGTCGGTTTTGGTGAACTACTTTTGGTTTTCCGTTGGAGATATTGCTTATGCGATATATAACATCATTGATCCTTTTCTTGATTAAGTATGGACCTTCCCAGGATTTTTGTAATTTTGGAGAAAATCCTTTTCTCCTCGTCGGGTTGTGTAACCATACTTTGTCTCCTTCTTTAAAACCGCCTTCTGTGGCCTGCGTGTCGTACCGACTTTTCATTCTGTCGCTGGCAACTTGAAGATTTGTTCGAACTAATTCATGAATATCATCCAGCCTTCTTCTCAATTGGATCACGTAGTCTTCGCCTGCTAAATCTTCCCCAGGCCGACAGCCAAATTCCAGGTCACAAGGAAGCCTCATTTCACGTCCAAACAGGATTTTCGCAGGTGTTTCACCCGTGGACTCATTGACGGCAGATCGATAAGCCAATGCGAAAAGGGAGAGATACTGGTCCCAATCTCTCTGATGGCTGGAAACTACTTTGGCCAGGTATTTTCCAATAGTCCTGTTCATTCTCTCGACCATTCCATCTGACTGTGGATGTAAAGCTGTTGTCCTGGTCTTCTTCATTCCCAGCTTGTCGCAAATCTCCTGGAATAGATGGCTTTCGAAATTTCTTCCCTGGTCATTGTGGACTTTCAAGGGCACTCAATATCGGCTGATAAATTCTTTCACCAATACATCCGCGACAGTTGTGGCCTCTTGATTCGGGATCACGTAAATTTCCACCCACTTTGTGAAACAATCCATTATAACCAGGATGTATTTACTACCATTTTCTGTCGTCGGAAATGGTCCAGCGATGTCTAAAGCAAGCCTTTCGAAAGGGCTTTCAACATTATACTGTTTCATAGGTGCCTTTCCCTTGCGATGTGGTCCATTACTCGTAGCACAAGTCGTACATTTCTTACACCAGTCCTGCGCCGTCGTGTTCGAAAAATCGCGCGTGTTTGAAAGATCTCTTTATCAACTTATACTAAAATAAACTTGTATAGAACGTGGACCAGACCCGGGAGATGATATCAATGTATATCCAGTAGTAAATAAAAGGCATTTTGACAAAAAAATGGTATAATAAAGTTCTGGTGAATGGAGAGACAATACGAAGATCCTGGCTGATTTATTGCAGAAGAAATAATTCTTTATATTGCTTTCCTTGTAAAAATTTTGATTTCAATCAAAAGGTTTTTGGTGTTTTTTGCGAAACCGGTTTCTCCGACTGGAAAAATTTAAATCCTGCTATTCCTCGGCATGAAAACTTGCCATCTCACAAAGAGAACTACCTGAAATGGAATTCGAAAGAGGTATTAAGATGAGCACATTAATCGACGATAAAACTGAAAAATTACTTTTGACAGAAAAACTAAAATGGCGCCATATTCTTAAGGTCATATTGGACGCGATTTTACATTGCATTAAAAACAATGATGCATTGAGGGGATCGTCAGAAATTATTGGACATCCAAATTGTGGTAAATTTTCAAATACAATTGAGCTTAAGTCATTAGGATCCAACAATAATATCTCATAACAAAAACCAAATATCATATTTTTCGCCTACGGTTCAAAACGAACTCATACATTTAATTGGGAACAAAGTAAGAAACAGAATCAGAGTATTATTGTTTAACGTTGGATTGCACACCATTAGATTTGTCCGATGCAGCCAAACCGAATGTTCCATAGAAGAGAGCTGGCAAATCAAATTACTTCAAAACTGGTTGATGACGGACTTAATATTGACAACATTAGGGGTCAAGCTTACGACAATGGTGCCAATATGGCGGGAAAATACAACGGCGTTCAAGCAAAAATATTAAATTTGAATAAGTTTGCCCGGTTTGTCCCATGCTCTGCCCATAGTAGCTTATCATGCAGCTAAATGTTCCCCAGAAATAATAACTTTTTTTGGGACTGTTCAAAATTTGTTTAATTTTTTTGTAAGGTCAACAACTCGCTGGGAAATTTTAGTTTCCACCTTAAAAACTAGGCTTAAAGGTCACAGTGTTACCCGGTGGTGTAACCGAGGTGAAGCTATAAAAGCTCTTGCATTTAACTTTAAAGAAGTAATTGATTTACTTAATAAAATACAAGTTGAAAGCAATAATTCGAGTTCAGATTCTGATGCTGCCGATTCTAAATCATTTTTAAAGTTGCTTTTGGACTATAAGTTTGTATGTCTTCTTGTTTTCTGGAACGTCATTTTAAGTAAAATTAATAAAGTTAGTAAACTTCTGCAGGGAACATCTGTATCGGTATTGGATGGGTCTAATTCAATAAAAGGGCTTGTTGAGGAAATTCAATCCCTTAGGGAAAATTTACTTGAAAATGTCCTGCAAAAAGCTAATCACATTTCTGAGTCCGTTGATATGGAACCAGAATTTACAATGAGAAGAAAGAGAAAAGTTAAAAAAATGGTAGGCGAGTCTTGCTGTGACGAGGCCAGCAATTTAAGTGAAGATAATAAATTTAAAATCTTATGCTTACAAATTGTTGATCTAATTCTAACTCAACTGAATTCACGGTTTTGTGCTCTTCGGAGCGTTGCAGATGATTTTCATTTTCTAACTGGTAAATCACCTATGATGTTTTCTGTAGATGACATAAAACGACATGCTACTGTTTTGGCTCTAAAATATGACCAAGATTTAGATGAATTTGAATTTGTTGATGAAATTGACAGTTTCAGGTTTCAAGCATCTTTTCATATTGAAGACTTGGAATCTTTGAGCCATCTAGAAATTTTAAATTTCATTAGGAAAAATGAGTGGGAATCTGTATATCCAAATATTGATATCGCTCTTAGATTGTTTCTTACCTTGCCAGTCACAACAGCTTCTTGTGAAAGATCATTTAGTATATTGTTTAAAATCATCGATTGGGCAGGACAGGCTCACTAATATGACCATTTTAAGCATAGAAAGAAAATTATCTATTGATTTTAATGAAGTCATTGATAACTTTGCTACTTTAAAAGCGAGAGAAATACTATTTTAGTTTTGTTTTAAATACTTACCCAAAGTTAAGCTTTAATTTTTGTTTTTTTTTATTTTACCTAGTCAATCGCGTATTTTGTATTTTAGTTGGTATAATTTATTATATCAATATAAGAGTTGTTTTTCTTTGTATTTTATGTTATTATATTTTATTATTTTATTCTAATGTCGACTTCAATCCTTTAGTACATGTATAAACCAAAAAAATAAAAATTATTTAAGAGAGCTGTTTGCTGTTTGCATCTGATTATAAATACAATAGGGGTGCCGCCCTAACACTATCCGCGGGCGCTAAATTCCTAGTTACGTTACGGCACTGGTCTACAGGGTATGACCGTCGAGGCAGAGAGTCGGCTTTTCGGTGATTCACATCAGCTTGGTGTTCGCCAGTGTCTGATGTCTCCTGAAACTGGAGTTCTTGGGTTGCAGGAGTCTTGGGACGCTTAGACGGACTGCGTACGTGCTTTAGCTCGCTACACTTCCGGCATTTCATCTTTTTCGGCTTCTTGTCTGTCATACCTTTCAACAAGTTTACGATCTGGTCAAGTCTGTCATCGTCATTTTCTTTCTGCATGGTCCTACCTTTGTTG
Source organism: Galeruca laticollis (assembly GCA_963921935.1). Taxonomy (NCBI): domain Eukaryota; kingdom Metazoa; phylum Arthropoda; class Insecta; order Coleoptera; family Chrysomelidae; genus Galeruca; species Galeruca laticollis. Next base: position 76,976,172 of record OY998180.1, read on the forward strand.
TACCGCGAACCCGACGTGGCTGCTTTGCATTTAAGAGGTTCTTGGTTTGCAGGAGTCGTAGGGCGCTTACACGAACTGCGTCCATGTCCTAGCTCGTCACAATTACAGCATCTGATTTTCTTCGGCTTCTTGTCTACCATACCTTTCAACAAGTTGACGATCTGGTCAAGACTGTCATCGTCACCTTTTTCCTGTATGGTCCTACCTTTGTTGTATCCCGAAGCCATCGTGGCTGCTTCATATTCAAGAGCAGCAGTCAATGCATCGACCAATGTTTTGGGATGGACTAATCGAAGCGTCCTCTGCATATCGGGGTAACGTAAGCCATCAATAACGGCTTGGATGCCCAGACATTCCATCATGTTCTCTGTTGCTGATGGATAAGCGAATCGAACTAGTCGGGCAATATCCACTTCATACTCTTGAAGGGATTCATCACGTTTCTGCCTTCGGTTCTTCAGCTGGGATTGGTACAAATGTTCTTGATGTTCATGACCATATCGCATGTCCAACCTCTTCTTCAGCTGCTCGAAGTCATCCGTTTCTTCAAGTGGTATCGTCTGAAGCACATCTAAGGCATCTCCCCGAAGCGCGCTGGTTAAGTTCACTGCCTTCTCCCTGTCGGACCAATTATTCACTCTAGCGGCTGCTTCCAACTGTTTCACATAATTCCACGATTTATTTTCGTCGAACGTTGGAGCCTTGACTCGGGCAAAACTGCCAATGTCATCTAACTGTTTCTGACTTGTAAGGTTTTGTTTGCTCGTCTTCTTTTCTTCCTCTGGCGTGTCTTGAGTTCTTGAATCTGTCATCTTTCTTTCTAACTCCTTGATTTTCTAGTCCATTTGGTTTTCCATCATTGAAATCTTATTCTCAATATCCGATTTTAGTGACGAAATTTTATTTTCGACGTCAGCGGCAATGTCGTTTTTCATTGATAAGATATCGGCAGAAATATCGTTCTTCATGGTCGAAATCTTCTTGTCCATACTAGTAGACATTCTTGTCCATGTTAGCAGAAATATCATTCTTTATGGCAGAAATTGACGAGATTAAGGTGGAAGCCACGTCATTGAATAAAAATGTTTATGGATCTAAGCCGTCATTTTCCAGTGCCATTTTCAGTCTTTCTATCAATTCACTCTTCTCACCGGACGTTTCCAACTCACCATTTTCCAATTCTGCCTATAACTCTGTCACTTTCGGGTCACTTGGTCTATTGGCCATGATTACGTGATTATTTATTTATATTATCCCACTTCTGACAACAATGTAATGTTTTTCTTATTTATTTAAATGTTTTTATTACGGGTGGGATAAATTTATACACACACGTTATGTCTACTAACTTAATTTATTTGTTCACTACACTATTCACTAATTTATATTATGTACACAGTATATTCACTTACATTAATTTATATAAACACTTCACTACTTAGACTATTTTCTTGTTCGCTGTTTATATCACGACATCACTTTATAAACTGACTTCTCCCGCTGGTTGGTCCTTTATATATTAGTACCTTTTTTTACTAGATAATTCTAGATTGCGGCTTACAAAAAACAATTGGCCCCCTGGAATTTTCTAGATAAGACTGGTCACAGAAACAATGTCTAGATAAGATAGTCACAAAAAATCGTAAACAGTTCTAAGAAATCCCTGTGCATCCGCCAAAATTTCAACTTTTATACATGGCTTAGACAGAGTCGGATTCAGGGACTACACTAGTGAGCTATTTCGTAACAATAAGTCAACTTGTTCGGGCGGTGATGTCGTCGCGCTCTGATTGGTGTTAGGAGTCACATCATAATGGGTAATAAATAACGCAATTTAAATTAATTTTATTTAATTTAAGACGAATAATTAGGTTCTTAAAATGTTATTTTAGGTTTCTAAGAACTGTCTTTAATGTGTAAAACATAACTTCACGTGAATTTGTAACAACTGTCAACATCCCTATTGTGTTTTTATTTGCAATAAATTTTAAAACTAAGAATTTTAGTGTTTTTTATATGTTTATAACGTATGAACTTTAGCTTAAATACATATTATCTGACCTAATTTTAACATGTCCTAATCTGAAATTATTTTGATGAAACATGATAACTAGGTATTCCCTTTTTTATAGTATTCTGTAAGCAACACAACGCTCTTGTTTATTAATACAGCTAAAGATAATCCCCAGTAGGTGTGTAGTGTAGTTCTTTTATTGCTTTTGCTCTTCCCTATACACCAAATAATTAAACTGACTCGATCGATTTTGTTGAAATAAATATTCATTACACATTCTAGGCGTAAACAAATGTATTCTTAACTAATCAAATGAACAATACATCATGTAAAATATCGATTACATCGTAATCAAAACATTAATCGTGTCCATCAATTTGGGATGTCACTGCTGCTTCGAAAAAAATCACTTTGTCGCGGTTCAATTAGCAAACGCCGCAATTTATCAAAGATCTTTGTCATAATTTTCTATCGAATAGTCATTGAAAACTCGCAGCGAATTTTCGTGGTGTAACCCTAGGGATCCCCGTTCCAATGGACCCAGAAACTAAGTTGTTTCGGCGGACATATCACGTCCCTAAAGGCATTTTTTATTCTAGACTACGTTTTCGGACAGATTTATTTTCAGAATTCACACTTTCTGAATGGAATTTTACAGCGAAATTACTTGCCTCTTTTACTTTGAAATTCTCTTAGTGCCCTATTTGTTTTCTTTCAGTTCCTTTCTAATGTTTCGGTATGTAGTTGGTACGTCGGATGTCGAATGGGATTTGTGGCTCTGGAAGGATAATATATTTTTATGTCGTGTGTAAAATAAGACATAGAATGAAAAAAATACCTCTATTTTTTAAAATCAGGTAGTTATTGTTTTATTACTAAACACAATTGAATAAAATAATAGGAAATTAAACAAAAAAGTGTTAAAGAAAAATAACCTTCAAGATAAGAAAATAAAAGAGTGTGTTACGAAACAGTACACTGGTATAGACCCTAAATCCGACTCTGTCTAAGACAGGTATGAAAATTAAAATTATGGCGGATACGCAGGTTTTTTTTTATAACTGTTTACGATTATCTTATCTAAACATTGTTTTTGTGACCAGTCTTATCTAGAAAATGCGAGAGCTAATTGTTTTTGTGTGTGTAAGCCGCAATCTGAAATTCTCTAGTGAAAAAGGCACTAATATACATATAAAGGACCGATCAGCGGATAAGGGAGTTGATAATTTGACATCGTGAAATAAACAAGTAAATAAGTGAACTATTTATATAAATTAGTTTAAGTGAATATACTGTGTAACTAATTAGTGAATAGTGTAGTGATTAAATAAATCAAATAAGTGAACCCACCGAGTGTTTTAAAGTTTATCCCACCCGTTTGCTGTTTAAATAAATTAGAAAAACATTACAATACTAGTAAACTTGCACCAGTCAACCAAACAAAGATTCTCTAAAGGATCTGTAGTCTCTGAAAGGTCACTTTCAACTTAGGCACTAGACAAGCAAATCAGATCACCCGAACTTCAACTGAAGGATTCCAGAATAGTTAACCAGTGTTACCAACTTTAAGCTTGCCTTGCAGGTAGATATAATTTCAAAAGTTAGTAGTCTCCTACCAACTCAACTTTTAAAAATTTAGTAGTTCTACCACCTAATTTTTTTATGTTTTCTAAGGACCTGGAAATAATATAGTGATACTCCTAATTAATGTTTCTATTGGGTAACAAGGATGTTACCATTTACTATACCGCGTTTTAAACTAGGATTAACATTTTAAGAAACCTGAATCACACCACTAGAAACCACTAAAAAAGTTACTAGATTGGGAATGATGACATAAAATACTAATCATTCTAATAGTATAGTCTGGAAATAATGAACCACAAACAAAATAATAATTGTACTAATAGATATATGATAAAAGAGCGTATGCATATTATTGAAAACGAAAAAAAATACAACGAATTGAAACATTAAATCTATAAAGAAGTCCAAGGTCAGCCACTACTTTTGTAAGAAGGTTAATAACAGTTTTCAAATTTGGTGGCACATGAAGTTTCAAGTTTCAAAAAGTTTTTTATTATTTTAAACAAATGGTAAGATCTGAGTCGTTTCAAATGTAGATAATTGAGAATAAAGGAACCACAATAGAAGAAAATAGAATTATGGAAAGAGCAGAGAAACAAAAATTTAGCTATATGAGAAATGAAGACCACTTGAATAAAAAATTTGTTTTAAATTAACAAGTTTAAGTATGAAGTAGATATCAGAAGTTTTTCCATGGTAAGAACTATTTTGATTTAAAAATACAACAAATATTTTTTTCTTCTAGAAATAAATCATGAAAAATATCTGTATTTGATACACTTTAGCAGAATAATATATTTGTCATCATTTCTTCCGTAGATTTATTAGTTGGAATAGTTCATAGCAAGATTAGCTACCTACACCCAACAGGAAATTTCCAAATGGCATGAAAAAGGGCCTAGTTTCCAATAGAGGTTGGAAAGTCAAAGTATAATGGTTAATCGTCACACTGAAATCAGATTTGGTATCAAAATAAACGGTTTTAAAGATTAAAACTAACTTTTCCGCATCTGTGAGATGCCCTGAACAGTATTCTATAATAAACTGTCACTTGTATACACTTCGGGGGATGTATCGTGCTAATAAACCGAAATTTCTCCAAAAATAACCAAAAATATAGTATATCTGGATTTATAGGACTCGCTGTACTCGCTCTAGTCAGCTGAAAATCAATAGGGTATATCTGGGAGAAACCTTGAACAATATTCAATCATAAAATTGGTCACTTGTATACACTCCGGAGGCTGTATCGTGCTAACAAACTGAAAACTCTACAAAAATGACAAAAATTTGGTACTTCAAGTACCACAGCACCAGTTGTTCTGGCTTTACTAAGCTGAATATCAATAGTGTTCATCTTTGAGACGCTCTGAATAATATCCAATCATAAAATTGGTGAATTGTTGCACTCTGGAGGCTGTATCGTGCTAACAAACTGAAATTTCTAAAAAAATGACAAAAATGTCGTACTTCAAGTACTATAGCACCCGTTGTACTGTGAGATATCCTGAACAATATTCAATCATAAAATTGGTGACTTTTTGCACTCCGGATGCTGTATCGTGCTAACAAGTCATTGAACTATTCGCATGTTTTATTAAACACTATTATTTAACATTATATATATATATATATATATATATATATATATATTTATATGAACTATGTATTACATTGTCTATTATTTATTAACTCAAGAACTACTAAATAAATTTATATAATATAAATAATTATTCACTTAGAATCTGCCTCACTGTCGTCACTAGAGAAAAAAACGATTATTGGTTCTATAAGATCATTCATATTCCTAACTTGAACATGTTATCTTCTTTTACAACATGTGCAACACAATTTTGCTAGTGAATATTGTAACATTTTCAAACACTTGCATAAGAAGTACATGCATTGCATTGTACATCTTTTAGTATCAATGTAATATTTTTGGCTGCTACTTAGAATCAATTCAAATCAATTCAATTCAATCAAATCAAAAACAAAGGCCTTTGTTAACATTAATATAATAAAACTCTGTATTTATGCACTGTATTTATTAAAACATTTTTAAATTATACCTTCATTCGTTTTGAGAAAGCTACTGTGTTAGTGAAACGCGTCAACCAGTTGAAATAGAACATTAGTTCAAATAAATGAAGTTTTAAACAAATTAAATTTGTTTTATTTCATCGTATAGTACATTGATTTAGCAAATGCTTAAAAGTAAAATTTGGACGCGTTAATATCACACAAAAGTGCTATTTTCTACAACCTACGCAACGTTTTTACAATTTTAAACACTATAGCATTCATCTTTGTCTCTGGTTGATCATATAAGATTTGTTTATGCAGATTTACAATGTTTTATTTCTCTGTAGATGATAAGTAGCCTAAACTTACAGAACTCCTTTCTGGGGGCGAATGAAAAAGTCTGCTAGACTTGGAATAGTATCACAGTCCATTTTCATATTAGTCCTGACATTGTTCTTATATTTTAATACAACAATAACAAGAGACCAAGACCGCCATAAATAAAAAAACGGACATTGTTAGTTTACAATTTACACAATTGATGGATCATATGTCAAAAGTGCTGAGTAAAACCGGCTGCGATCTGACCAATCGGGAATCTACAGAATTGCCAACTTAAATTCAAATCAGTCCTCCTATTTTAAAAACAGGGTATATAAGGAACCCAATGTGAAAGTAAATTCATTGATAACTATTCCCAAAATAAAAACCGAAAACAAAAATTGAAAAACAAATCATGTTAAGTCCTATCCTAATTTAATAGTTTCCAATTATAAATATTTAATTCCTTTATTCGCATAAATAAATTTACTTGAACCTCCTATTTTTCTAAAGTAAAAGTAGTTTGAGTTTCGCTGAGGGAAGGTAAATAGAAAGATAGATTGATTAAAGAAAATGAAAGGCATTAGTATAATTTTGGAGGATAGAAAACCAAAAAATTTAAAAAGTTTGTAGATTTTTTGCAAGATAGTAAATATGACTTGGTCACTAAAAGTTGGTAGATTTACCGAAAAGTTGGTAGTTGGTAACACTGTTCTTAACCTACACACAATTCAAATAAGTTGTTTACTGATCAGATCACTCGTATAATAGTACTGTTTAGACATTACGAACTGCTACAATAAAAAATTACATTCCATAAAAACTATCTAAGGGTAATATAAATATTTTTTATTATCTACTGTCTTGTATATTTTTCCCAGAAAATATCTCCAAATTTTTTCTCCATATATCCATTAAAAAACTGAAAATTTGGGATCGATATAATTCGCAGTTTCGAAGTTTGCTCAAAAATTCTGGGAAATCGCACTCTTGAAAATATTTAAATAAATAAAATATCTGTGTATCCACTTATCCCCTCTTCACATTGATTTTCTGAAGTTCTGATGAAAGGGTTTACCTTAAATAAATACCTTTCAAAGCAATTGAAATCAATCACTGTTAGTGCCCCCTAGATCATTCATTCGTTTAAAAAGTATTTGAAAACGGGTAGGGGCCATAAGTTTCCTTTGAGAATTTCAAGAAACTGCTTTCAACTTTTCCGTTATAGGCACTATGTGATGAATCGAAGTCAATTTGTGTAATTTGTAAAGTTTAAATTGAAAACGCCAAGTTAGAAATCCATTTTTAGTCGTTTTCTTCCATTTTCACCTGATTTTCTTATTTATTCGTTTTTAGCTACATTTTTAATGATTTTATGAAATCGAGTTAGTTGAAATTCACGCGATGTTATTTTAAAAAGCGTCCAGGATAAACGAATTATGGCGAACGAGGCGTCAACGTAATTTCTCATTTTTATTAATAATAACTCTCAACAAGATTACTGAAAATGTTTCTTAAATTATTTGTTTAAAAAAGGGATATAAAATTTACTTTTGTTTTACACTGAATAAATTAGTTTTGATATTTGAGGTTGAAGAAATGTACACAATAACTGAAGTATCGTATCAAGTACCAGCGAGTTGTATTTTCAATTCATATAATACATCAGCATCGATACAGCACATGAGCCAGTTTGGAATTAAAAGGTTTTCAAATCAGATTTGACCGTTTTCCGCATGTAGCCAGGAGTGTAGTTGACTTTTCCTCGGAAAATGATTAAATCTGGTTTGAAAAATTGTTAGTATAAATTCCCATCTCCATACAAGTTTACTGGCATCTCGATAGTGAATATTATGTTCACAGTTTCCCGCGATACGACATATTAATTGACCTTTTTGGTAATGCAGTTAGAAGTGGAGATGGCGTGATTAACAGCTTTTTACTTTTATGATAGCAACAGTAACTAAGCCAAGTCATTTTTTCCCGTCGGCGTTACATGTTTTCTGCGGTTTCCCTGTAGCATGGTGAATTTATTCACTACCCAAATGGACCGACGTAGGGAATAATACAACCGCAGCTGTACCCGTCCATTTGCTTGATGATTGTGATTATTATTGCTTTCAACGCCGTACCACACAAAATCCCAAACCTCCGCAAGCTCGTCTCCACAAACATATCCAAGTCCACCGCTACCATCAAACACCCAATTCTATACACTTTTAAAAAAAATGTCTCCTAGACAATTTTCTCACTAGAATTCTAAAAAATTACAAATTCTTATTAATTCTTCTCTTTATACACGGGAGACATTCATACTTCAATAAATAACATCAATCTCTCTACTTATAAATTTCCGACACCTAGCCAGCCCATCAGCATATCATATATATCGGCTGTGTAGCATGGTTCGTCTGCTACCAAAACATTCCAATTCTAGACACTTTTCGTCACCCTATCCTATTCACTTTTCAAACTTCGCTGCTTCCAAACATCAATCCCCGTTGCCAACCAACCATTTCTACACACACACCTTTTAAAAATTCTTCCCAGACAGTTTTCTTCTCTGTTCTAGACACTTTTCCCCACTCGGCTGTTTCTCCGCCGACTCACCAAAAACACAATTTATGAACGCTGCACTACAACCCCCAACACACCCCCAACCCAGCCCTGCAGAAGAAACTAATCCTACATCAGGGCACCCAAAACAAATCAACAATTTCAATTTTTTAAATAAAAAGCCTTTTTCTATTACAAGACATTCTCGAATTTTTCTCTCTCTCTCTCTTTTTAAGTCATCTTTTGTCAGTGGCGTAGCTAGGTCGGGAGGCACCCGTTGGCTAAAGATGCCTTGACGCCCTAAGTCTAGATAAAAATGTTTTATTCGGTTATACAAACATTGATTCGTTAATAATGTAGTCGTACGTTTTGTAATATCTGAATAATTATAAAAATCAAAGAGAACTTAACTTTCATTTAAAAAAATAACGACTTACACAATTTTAGCACATATAAAGAAAAAAAAACTAACATAGCCTTAATGATAAATTATAAGAAACTGATTTCTTTTACACGCGTGCATTAGACATTTTTCAAAGAAAATAGATGCTTGCGGCAATAGTCCTTGTCGTCAAAGGTACACAGTTGCTCAAGTAGTTCCGTGCGATCGACAGTTTCTTGTTGTGTACATAGCCAAAATACTACGGAATCATGATTTTACAGTTTTGTCATTTTCAGGCAACAATATTTAATATTGATACAGCGGGCGCCTTTTTTCCCTATTTTGCCTTGGCTACGCCACTGTTCAGATTATTGTCTGAACGAGGAGCATATACTCTGTACTGACGAGGTCAAAGTAGGCCGAAACTGCAGTCTATAGCTTATATAATCCTTCTTTTGAGTGCAAGCCCAAATGAGACAATGTTAATCGACGAAGAAGTCGACCACTGTTATGTTTTTCAAGCGAAATGAAATATGATTCAATAATCGACGCGGCATTATTTTTCCTCGGAAAAATCTGATTTTAAAAGCTGTTGTTTAAAAATTGGCAGAGACGCAAGTAGAAATTCCCAACTCTACATTTTGATGAATGGATTATGTTCGGATTCAAAATCCTACCTGTGAAAACATCTTATGCACCCCTTTACTCACATATTATACTTGGCAACACTGTAACCCCTAGAATACAACCGACAACCCATAAAACCATCCTAGATAATTATTTGACAGCCGGCACTCATCGTCTTCTAAATTCAACGCCTAGCGAAGTAACCCTCCCGTTTCACTAGAAGACGCCAAGACGATGTGAGTTTTAGAGTGCAACCTAGCCATACCCGACCGTCAACTCCTATATAGCAAAAAAAACTCTTATTTAAACTTTAAACTCTAAAAAACAACAGCACAGTTACGTTCTTAATTGGAGTGCTAAAATTAAAAACCTTATATCTTCAGCAATAAAAAATGAGTGTTAAAAATCAAAAAATCATTTCTACAACCCACTTACGTAGTCCATCATTTCTCAAGACTGGATTCATAATTGACCCAGCTAATCAACAAGAAAACCAAAGAAACATATATCTCTACATTAATCCAGAATCTTTCAAATTATTCGTTTGGTGTGTTAAATATTTCGGCAGATCCATACTTACATTGATTACGATACAATAAACTTGTATTAATAAAACTTATTTGTGATCCATTGACGATTCCTATTCATTTTTCGATATAATAGTAGGGGAGATGTGGGTATAGTGGCCACCCGAGGTAAAGTGGCCAAAAGTAATTTTTCTTTGTCCTACCAGCGTCACCTGTGCGGTAATGCGCTGAACTGTCACGGGCGTCATTACAGTAAACTGTAATACAAATACGGAACCATAAGAGGTCTGTTCCAACCAACACAAAAACCGTACAATTACTATACAAACCCAGTTGACCTGCTGATTAGTGAATATAATAAGTCAATGTAATTTACATCAAATTTGCTGCGTTACTGAGATTGTACGGTAATAAAACGGTATTTACTTCGGTTGGAACAGGCCTAAGATCTACAGATCAGATGTGATCTGCATAATTGTGTTTTTGCACGAGTTTGATGTAGTGTTGAGGTTGAGTTCAATTAGCTGTACAACAAAATTGATAAGTGTGAGAGTGCTACGTTTTTGTTTTGGATATCTCGAGCAGAAAGCCTAACATGCACTATTGCTAATAGGTTAATTTATTGAAAAATAATAAAAATATATTTTACAAACCTTTATTGAAATAGCAGGTTAAATTATAACAGAACTATACAAAACACGTCCTTCCTCACCACTCAGAGATCATAACTGCCAGCGTGGTACGTTTATACTGTGCTTACGTTACTTTATTACAGATGGTGCGCTATATACAAATCCGATTAAAGCATGGATTTCGTTAAAAATGAATGAGCGCCATTGTCCGCTGAGCGTCATTAGCCGCCGCTCCCCTACGCCAATTTTGTGCATAGCTGCAACATAATATTAACGTAGGCCACTTTCTCAAAGTAAAATCGAAGATCGCATAAACGTCATTCTTCATTTCATGTTTGTTTAGGAGACGCCGTTTGGTCAATGTGTTTTTGTTTTTAATTGTGTTTGTGACATTTACCTTTGTTTACGTATATTCTGGGTCGTGTTGATGACATAAATTTGGTTGCTATTGAAAAAGTTATGGAAAAACGATATTAATATTGTTTTGTACAATACTGTTTGAATACAACAATTAAAATACCTGGGTAACAAAAAATTTGTTTCGGTTCCAATTAATGAAGACCGCAGGAGGCGTTGGTTCCAGGCTGTAAGCTGTAAGACGGAGTAATTTTAACAAAAAACACAGCTTATTTCTATATGCTTTCTTATATAGTTTAATATTGTATTATTAATCAACATTGTATTACTTTTTTAAAATGAAACTGTTTGTAGATAATTCCACAATATATTGAAAAAATGGTAAAAATTTTGAAAAAAACATAGATATATAATGTGTATTATATATCTATGAAAAAAAGTATATTGTAGAATTACCTAGAAACAGTTAGATTCATTTGAAAAAAAGTAATATGAGGAGATTCACGGAGTAAGGGTCGGAACAATAAATTTCATAAAAAACATTGTATTAGTTTCAGAATGATATGGAGAATTATATGCAATTCAAAATGATGCGAGGCAAAATTATCCTCAAAGAAGAGAAAATTAGATACTGGTTTTGAAAGTGAAACATCCACCAGTAAAGCAATTTTCGCCCGAGGTCAATGATAATTATCAGCAAACTGAAGTATGTGTGAACGGTGTAAGTGTATCTTGCAATATACTACTTACACAAAAAACAGTAAATCTTCCATATACAAGTTCAAACCACAAAGGTGATTTACTTTGACCTCTGGTATCTATCTCAGCATCAACAAGATTACCTAGGCAATGATTTTCTGCGTAATTTTAGAAATCTTCAAATTTTGTTTGGCCTCCTCTTTTAAATTTGTGCATTAATTTATGAATGCTTAGCGTATCATATCTTAAAGTTACATTTTGATGTCTAGTTAATTGACAATCAATTTTTTGTTATTTAGCTTCTCCAATAAGCTCCTTAAAAAAATCATGACATTTTTCTTAATTTACGTGACCTTTCTCAAATTGTCCTGACGGAAATCCTTTCACTTCCATATATTTTAGTGTAGATCCAATTTTTGACAAAACTGGTTTCTGCCAGTAACTGGTAACCTCTGTAGGATAAGGTTCCTCACTTCTTCGGTGAGCCTACATTAGAAACGCTAAGACATGTTTACAGCTTCCTTTACCTAAAACAAATTTTATATTTTTAATATTTGTTTGCTTCTCATGGTTCATGAATGTACAGATATACAGGTTCAAAAAGCTATTTTGAATTTAAATTGAACTTTCAATTTATTTTATGTTAAATTATAGTTAATGAGTTGTGATATAACAAAATTCATTTTATTTATAGTTTACCTGCAGCTGCTGGTCATGTATTATCTACAATAAACATCTTTGTTTGTTTCCTCATTTTCATTAACACAATTCCACAATATAATTTGATTTGTTGACAGTGTGTTCTGAACAAACTCGTCCTTTGAAGTTAAATATGTCGTTATCTCGCCTTACATCCACATAGCCAACAGCATTATCACCATAAGACTCTCGTACAACTAAAAATATATTTATAGTTAACATACACAATAAAGATAGGTACTACTACTACTATTATCTAAAAAATATCGCAGTTCATGATTATATAAATTAATGCTTACTGGGAAGCCTTAGAACCTTTCATTTCTGCCAGATTGAATCTATTATCTTTTTTTTTAAACTCGTGCACCATAAAAATGTCTATATGAGGCAAATTATTAGAATTTGCTTTTACAAACTGAGCCATCATCAACAAAAACCAAACACAAATAAAGACGGAAAACAGAAAATTACACAAATTTCAATATTATATTTGTTGTTATATATCATTTTGGTGCCTGGGTGATCTCTGTTCAAAAGGATTATGCCTAAAAGTTCTAGGTATAGTTTTAAGAGATTTACCTAATTTGCAACATTTGTTGCTGTCATGTTGGTATCTGACTACCTGTCTAAAATTCCTTGAGTAGTGCCTATTTTACATTCCAAAAAATACATAAGCATTTCAACAAATTTTTTGTTAATAATCAAGTTGCATATACACTGTATTACTTATACAGAAAAAATATTCCGAGCCCAAAATTGCATCAGAAACGCTTATGTACCAAACGGCAAATTGTTACATGTTGTTGTTACCTTTATCTAACAGCAGAACCTAATATCTATTTATCTCTCTCAATTTTGAATTCCCAGTGACACGTCGAAGTTTTCATCTTTATCCAATATTCATATAATAACTCCATCTGTGTCCGTATAAGTCAAATTTAACCAGTGATTGGATTTAATAACTGTAGATTAATGTTTTTCATTCGCATATCATTTTCTTTACAGGTTTGTAGTTAATGGCTTGTCGATAACTTCATAGCACAAACGTGACGTCACAAACGCAATAGCGAACTATTCAAATGGTTAGAAATTTAAATGTATAAATTAATATATTTAAAAATGTAGCTCAAGTTGCGGTATAAAATTAAGCTCAATGGGTTAGGTTTGATTAATTCTAAAGAAAAAACATGAGGTTAATTTTTTGTTGTGCACTCCATTAATTTTTTTCTAATTACAAAATTTGAAAAATGTGTCACGACCATAGATATAGAAAGAAGAGTCCCGACCTTCATGCCGTAGCATATCTTTAAAACTACACATCTCTTAACTTCTTTAAAGTATTACATTTATTATTTTTTATGTGAAAGTTGGTATTATGCTGATGTTTATTAAATTACACGTAATTGTTTTAAAAACATTTACCAGGTCATTAGTGTATTGAAACTGGTGGTGAATGGATTAAAAACTAAAAATTGATATTACTAATTGCTCAAAAAAATAACAAACAGAAAAGTTTAAATATTGTATGTTGTTATAAAATGCCCAAAGCTAAAACTATAAAACTCATGTCCATACAATAACCATTCTGCTGGAAAAACGACAATTCCAAAGTAAATAGCATTTTTGTATTTTAAAAATAGCATCGTTTGTTTTCAAATTAACTTGTTATTTCAAAATATATGAAACAGTGAAAATTATTTTGCTTTTTATGATATACTCTCCAAAATAAATAAACAGCATCATCATGCGTATTTATATTAAAATTCGTTGGTATGGTAAATGAACTTTCAATTTAGATATATGTATATACCACTGTTTATATAGCAATATTACTATTGTTAAAAAGTAGTGTTGAATCTATAATAGTACCAATAATATGATTTCAGGACAATGAGGAACTAATAGAGCAAACCTACTTTTCTTACTAGGTTTTCTTTTCCGCCCAACCCTACCTAATATGCGAGAAAATTATTGGTTTACTCCAGAGAAAATTTTTTTGAGTTATTCTTTCGTTTCTCGGTGAGAAAAACACGAAAAACGGGTTTTTAGAAAAAATCATGTATGTCGTCGTCGTCGACTATTTTTTGTAATATATTGTTATCACGACACAGCCTCCGGAGTGCAACGGGTCCTATAAATAAACAGTAAATTTAAATCTAGATATGTCACATTTTTGGTCATTTTTGAAGAAATTTCGGTTTGTTAGCACGATACAGCCTACGTAGTGTATACAAGTGACCAATTTTATGATTGGATATTGTTCAGGGTGTCTCATAGATAAACCCACAGATATAACATACTATGTACTCTTCACAAAATGTCAAAAATGCAACAAGTATTTACCTAACTTATTATTACAAAACTGCGGCTGTACAGCTATCTAAACCCGGGTCCAGACTATGTAACAAAACATATTAATAACAAAGTTCTACAACAAATTTGATGTGTAACTTGTTACAATATAGCAGAAGCATCCAGACTACATAACAAAAAAATAGTGCGCATAATTTGTGCAGCATTTCAGCGGGTAAGAGGTAGTATGTAAAATGGCGTCAAACGTAGAGGATACAATAATGGCAGCAGCGGCTTGTGTAATTTTGTTTAGGCGGCGCCGGCGAAGGTTTTTGTCGCGGCCATCATTAAAAGCTCGAGAAAAATATAGTGGTACAGTTCTTTTAACTGATCTGGAAAGAGATGACCTAGACCCATCGACAGGAGACATTAAATGTGACGGTAGTTTTAAAAACTTCGTAAGAATAACAAGTTCTGATTTTGAATACCCTATAAATGGATTCGGCAATAAAATAGGCAGGAAGGACACACCATTTCGAGATGCTATTCCAGTAAGAGAAAGATTAGCAGTTACACTGAGATTCTTGGCAAGCTATTTATTGAAATATCCAAGGGTGCTGTGTCTCGGTATCTTGTTTGGGAGGTAGGCCACCTTCAGTAAAATGACGTAGCTCATTTTTATCTTTTAGAGATCCACGTGAACAGAGCAAAGCAAAATGACTCTATATGACACAAGGCGACAAAGAAAATAGGTTAAGGCGATGTGATGCCGACGGTTCTTGTTCTCGTAATACGCCAAACGCCGATATCCAATGCAAGAGAAATGTTTTGATAACATGTTGTTAAGTGTAGACAAGTCGGGGCGTGTTTTACAACAAAGTTTTACAATTTTCTTTGATCTTTACCGACATCGGATGGATAACATAAAATATGCTATATAACATGCTAAATATTGTATAATGTGTTTTAAAACTAAAACTCCAAGCTCGATTGCAGTAGCTTTATATAAATGTCTGCCAATGAATCAGATCTTAAGTCACTCGA
The DNA here is from genome assembly GCA_963921935.1 of Galeruca laticollis. NCBI lineage: Eukaryota > Metazoa > Arthropoda > Insecta > Coleoptera > Chrysomelidae > Galeruca > Galeruca laticollis. The sequence continues at coordinate 76,991,934 of OY998180.1, forward strand.
CCCAATACATAACTGTCATGTGGCTCTGCTTTGGAGCTTTTCGCTGAAGTCGCACAGAAAGCCTATACAGAAAAGCAAACAAACCTCCTCTCTGGCTCCCAAGACAATACATTCTTCTTTCCTACGCAGCCATGAACCCTCAAATCCAGTTTATGAACTAATTACATCTCCATCCTTGATTGCAAATACCCATCAACCCTACACAGTCGTCCATTCAATTCCCTTACTCATTTCTTCAGTAGTAACCACATTGACTTTACACAAGCTACTTCTCGCCCTCTCTCAAACTGCTCCTTAGACTAAAACCTTTCCCACTTCAATACATCCCTTTGGAAATTCAAAAAAGATTATACTAAAATCGTATATTTAAAACAAAGTTTTTTAAATCTTATAGATATTAGTAAATTTGATACTGTTCTATACATTGACGCTTCCAAAAAGGAAACTGGAATTGGATGCGCAATCACCTGATCCTCTGAACCCATCGAATCCTTTCAGATTCCCCTTTCTAGTAGTGTCCACACTGGCGAACTCTATGCTATCCTCCCCGTCTTCAAACACATTTGTACGCCTCATAAACTCACAGCCACATGTACCGATTCACTGGCATCGACCCAATCTAATAAAAATTTACTTACCAATCACCCGTTAGCTCAAGATATACATGATACCTATGAACAACTCATTGCTCAAAATTCAAAGGTTACCATCATCTGTATTCCTTCCCACTTAGGGATAACTGGTAATGAAAATGCTGATCGCCTCGCAAAAAGAAGCTGTCTCTTTATCTACACAAACGAACATCCAAAGCTGTAAAGATCTTAAATCTAAATAAAAAACATGGCAAGAGCAATGGGACAAAATTAACTCAAAATTCCACTCTATCCAACCCAGGATAGAACCATTCAACATGCACGGTCTCTTTGGATATGAAATGGTTATAATACGAAGATTGAGTATCGGCCACACCCGTTTAACTCACAGTCACCTCATGTCCGCTTGTCCTCAACCGAAATGCCAACAATGCAATACCAACTTCACGTCAAACACATACTTGAGGAATTCCCACTCTTTACTACCCAAAGAAGTGTATTTAGACTAAAATCCACCATGAGGGAAATGCTGAATTGTATGGATCAAATAAACAGAGTTATCCGCTTCCTTAAAGATGTACAACTAATAGATAAATTATACATTTAATGTTAACTTCCTACTTTCATACTATTTGCTGTAATTTCATTTCATCACCTCATATAATGTAACCTTTTATTATTAATTATAAAAAAATACTTTTTTCTTTAAAATTATCTAACAAGTTATAGAACTTTGTATTTAACATATTTTGTTACAGTCTGGACCTGGCTTAACAATACACCTTACAATATTTGTTTGGCAACAAATTTGTATTGAAGTAGAGAAGTGCCGAAACGAATTTTAAACGCTAAAAACAAGAAAAAAATTACAGGCAAGAACCATGTGGAAAATGTTGAGGTTCGAGAAAAAAAATATTTAAACACGAAAACATTCAAATTGGTGAAATACAATTTAGGGGTTGAAAACGTTTTTTGAGGCGAAACTGGAACTCCTAGAAGAAACTATTCAATACAAAAGTTGTTGATAATAAAAATTTGACTTAACCTCAAATTAACCGCAAAATTACGCAAAACCGATTTTTGAGTATTTAATTTTTTTCTAGTGTATGAATGTTTTAATTTCCATGAAAATTTGGCAAAGTATGTCTTTTTTGGTGTTGAATAAGCATGATTTTTTCGCAATTCAGACGACTAATTTTTGGATTATGTACATTTTTCGAAAAAATGCACTTATCTTCCACGAACAATTGTCTTAATATTTTTTTATATTTCGAAGGTCTATTAGTGATCATTTTAATCGTTGATATGTGTACTTATGCTCTATGTAACTTGGTGGTTTATTAATCGTCAAACCGCTTAAAATTGTGAAGAACTCGGGGATGACTTACACATGGTCTTGGATTTTCTGACCGTGTTTTAGCTAGATTTATTTTAATAATAGGTGTTTTCGCGGAGTCAATCCCGAACGCATTCAGAATGTTAACGAATGTGCACTTTAAAATTTGCCGTTCGCGGTGAACAGAACACCCTCCGGATTTTAAATAGGGATATCTTATTCCGAACGAATCCTAACCTAAAATTTTGTTGTTTTGTGAGGTAATTATTTGTGGTGAGAAGTAAAATTATACAAATGTACTCCATTTTGATTACTGATTTTTAGATCATATACTATTTAAGTTCGAGTGACGGACATTTAGAAGAGTTGCTGAGGGAGTTTGGAGATGTACCAAAAAATGTAACATTCTTTGAAGAAATTGTGCCACAATTTGATGATGAGCTGTTTATAATAAATTTTAGGATAACTAGACCGGGTGTACCGTGAATTACATAACACAGATAACAGAACAAATATCCTTAGATGTGCTAGGCGCATTCGCGTTGTCTAAAAATTCGAATCTATCCGGAACGAATTCTTATATGCGTTTCGCCGTAGCATAGATTCAGTTTGTATTATGAATGCGTTCGGAATTGTCCCCGCGAAAACACCTAATCATTTTGGTTGAAGTCTGCAACGAAATGGACATTACAGTAATGTGTATTTTGCAACAACAGAACAACAATAGATTCCAAAGAATATCAAATTGCAAGGGACGTTCCTGACCTTGGAAGTTATCGAATTTTTGTTAATATGATCCATTCCCTGCTACTTAATTCACCGTACAATTCAGATCTCATATTTTTTCTTAGTCCATTATCTGTAAATAGTAACGAAATAATAAACTGCTATAAAGCGCGCGAGCTAGGAGAAAACTCTAGGAAATCTATTATATGACAAAATTACGGCAGTATTAAATTTCAAAGGAAAATAAAATTAGTTGTTACTGAAAGCGCTTCAATCATCTGTAAAAGTTAACGGAGAAAAATAGTTATCAATCCCTTATTACTTTTCCAACGAATTACATTAAATATAAATAGAAAGGACGACATGAAAGAATTTTTAAATTATGAACTCGCTCAGTTTCCTTTGTCACTATTTATATTTTCAGGTAGGAGGTCATCGCAAAAAACCGTTTTCAACCCCTAAACTGCATCTCCATTTTACGACTTCGAGTGTTTTCATGTTGAAATGTTTTTTTCCTTCCAGTTGGAACCTCAACATTTTCCATCTGGCCTTGCCTGTTGCTCTGAAAACAATTCACATCATTTTCATAACCGATTAATTTCCTTTCATTATTCACAATCAAAGACGGCGCTTATGTTTTCTAAATCAAAAATGATGTTCTCTAAACAATCTAGCACACTCATGAATCGCTTTTTCTCTCTTCCACAAAAACCGTTAAAAGGTCCACGCGCCCATCTGACACAATTCCAACAGTCTTACTATGCTACCTTCTCTGCATTAGGCCATTTTTTAATTGGAAATTGAGAGCATCATGAAACTTCACGCCGGCCATAGGCGAAGAACGCCGGTATTATTATAACACATATAATATCATGCAGCGATAGGGGATTATTTTTCTGTCACCGTTCACTGTGGTATTGAACTGTTATTTCCTTCGATATTAGGTGTTGGTTGTTCTTGTAGAAATGGTGTACCATCTCGTGAATAAAACACTTGTAATTTGATATTACATGAAATTTGATTTATTCAAAGTTTTACTAACTACTGATATGGTTTTGTCTACTTTATTTACGTTATTATAGTAATTTTCAGACTTATGCACTGTCTTTTTGAGATTCTCACATTATTATACGTGTTATAATAATACCGGCATGGAGATTCAAGACCTGTTATTTTTTTCTTTGTCACAAAAATTATATGTACCAGACTAATACACGTTTCAATACTTGTTTGGCAAGAAATTTATATTGAATTAGAAAAGTTTTCAAATTAAAACTCCTATCCATTCACTTACAAAACTAATCGACAAGAAAACTGACGAAAAATATCCATAGTTAAATTGAATACATGTCAGCCAACACCAAAGGATATTTTATCAAAGTAAGTAATAGCTTGACAGTTCTCTATTCAAGTTTGTTGGCCCGAGTCCGCTTTTTGTGCTATAGCAGGAAGCAGATGACTGTTGTACATATGTCGGACAAATATTATGTGAAATACTATAGTGTTCATAATAGAGAGCGATGTAGTATGTACAATTTCATCATTTTTAACATATTCTGAAATTATGGAAAATGTTGATTCCTGAGTTTGGATTGAAATCACAGAAGGAAATTTGGAAAGTTTTTGGGTTTTCATTAGTAGAACCGTGGAGAGACAAATAAACTTTATTGATACTATTGCACCAAAAGGCCATCGACCAAGGTCTTTCAGTCAATTTACAATATTATTATGGAATACATCAAGTTTTCTAAGACTAAGTATATCTATGAAAAATGGAGTATATAAATTTAAAAAAAATATAATAAAAAAATAATAGTGGCACACTAGATAAATAAACAAGTTCATATTATATACAAGTTATATTATGGAAGAAACATTGTTTATCTATTTGATATGAAGAGGATTTCTTCAAATAGTTTTTCCTTCATGTTTTCTATGGTGAGCATTTTCCGGTGTGAGGCTCAATCAGCTAGACATTGTTTTCTTCAAGAGAGAAGATTCTAATAATGCATTAAGTCTCTCATTTATAAGTTCCATTCCAGTTTTAAAGAAGTCTATTTGGTAGATTATGTATTGAATTATCAGGGTGTCACATTTTTCTTATTTTCCGGAGGCTGGTTGTTTCAACTACTTCTATATTTTTTGCAAACTTTCTACAATTATAGAGAATTGTAGAATCATACTCCATTAAGGGCCTACAAATCATTCTATAAATATTGGCAGCAGTATCAATTATAATTCTCTCGTTCTTGTATGTTAAGTTTCGAAAGTGTTGTGCTCTGGTTGTCATTTTTCCTTTCATACATGATGTGTGGGTAGTTGAACTTTAATTTGTTGTCTATTTCAAATCCCAGGTACTTGATATATTGGGAGGATTTAATAATATTATTTCATACTTGTATTGCCGGAGAATTACCCTGGATCCTGTGGTTAAAATTTATTAATTTTGTTTTAGCAGGATTTATTGAGTGTTTGATCGACTTTGTTAGCAGAAGGTTATTCAGATAAGCGAGTTTAAAATAAAAGGCAAAAAAAAACAAAGAGATAACAAAACAGCAATTAATTTTATAGTTCAGCATAAGACATAATTTCATGCTATGAAACTGAAATAACAAATAAAAATGTTTCCAGTAGAAAACCAACAGGGTTTATCATCATTTAGTAATTCTATCAACAGCCAACATGTGATGTCTTCCCCCGAATGGCAGCACCCAATGGATACCTCAGTTGAACACTACCAACTGATGCAACCTACATCGAGTCAACAAATATAAATGAATTATATGCCTATACCTACACAAATGTATCAATCAAACAGTGCACCTACCGCAGCAGCAAGTAATAAAACAAGTGTTGAAACCAATAGACAATAATTACAACGAATAACATCCACAAGTGAAGAAGAGGAGACAGAACAAAATAATCTATGATCTGGACTCAGACCATTCTCCAATTATTTACCCCATCAGCACAAGAATAATAATGAAAAAAAAACAATCATTCGACTACACAAACCTAAAACCAACTGGGAGAAATATAAACAAATAATAGAACAGGGTACAAACTTAAACATAAGACTCAGGGAAAATACGATGTTGAACTTGAAACCAAAAAGTTTATTGAACTACTTCAATATTCAACTAAAGAATCTACTCCAAATGGCAAGTCACAACAGAGCAACAATTACATATCAATAGAAATACAAAAGTTAATAGCTGAAAAGAGTAGAGCCAGAATATGGCAACGCACCCATATTACCGAAGATGGAAGAAGATATACCCAATTAAGTAACAAACTAAAAGATAAACTCCAGTTGGAAACCAATAAAAAACAAGAAAACATATAACAACATCACCACCTATCAGAAAATATACATTTCCACCAGGACCATGGGCTAAAAGTAATAGGGAGTTATTAGCCGAATGTCTTTAAGGTGTATTTACCCCACATGGCAACGAACGAGACCAGGATGTAGAGCAAGAATTAGCTTGTGAAGTCAGAGTACAAAATCCCCTCCGGCCATTTACATTAAATGAAATAAATCAAGAAATCGGTATACTAAGCATTAAAAAAACTCTAGGTCTTTATCTAATCGCAGGTAAAATGTTCAAAGAACTACCAGAAAAAAGAGTTAAGAGTCCTTATGTACATACTAAATTCAACAAGACGATTAGAATATTGGCCTAGGATGCTGAAACCTCAGAAATAATAATGGTACCATAGCTAGGAAAAGACTAACAATTTGGATTTCGTCATTCCCACTTCACGATTTAACAATGCCATCGCCTAGTGGATGTAATCAATAAATCCCTCGAAAATCGTGAGTACTGTACAGTTGCATTTCTAGACATAAGCCAGGCATTTAACAAAGTCTGGCATCCAGGACTACTTTACAAAATTAAAAGAAATATACCAGATAAATACTACAAACTTGTAAAATCCTACTTAAGCCAAAAATAGTTTGAAATAAGTTTTAATGATGAAACTTCCAACCGATAAACAATTCATGCTGGAGTACCACAGGGAGGCATATTCACTCCATTGTTGTATAACCCATTTACAACTGACTTACTAACATCACAAGAGGTCCCCACAGGAACATTTGCAGACAATACATCATTTATGGCATCAGATGAAGATCCTAACACGGCAAGCCATATTCTACAGGAATATCTTAGAATCCTGGAAAATTTTATTAAAAAATGGAAAAAGTTAATGGATCGAAATCTTCTCACATAACGTTCACACTACGAAAAGGATAAGTAGAAGTCATAAAATACCTAGGAATGCACTTAGATAATAAACTGAACTGGAGGGAACACATAGACAAAAAAACAGATTGATTCGAAAACCAGGGAGTTGAACTGGCTGATAGGGCGTAAGTCTAAATTGTCCATAGACAACAAGCTACTTATATATAAGGCTATTATAAAACCGATCTGGTCTTATGGAGTGGAGCTCTGGGGCTGGTCAAGTAAATCCCATCTGGAAATTATACAAAGAGCCCAGCCCAAAACTCGACGAGCCATCGCAAGCGTACCGTGGTGTTTCCAACCATACCCTACACACTGATCTTAAAATACCTTATGTTAGTGAAGTTATGCAAGATAGATGTACCAAATATCGTCAGAAGTTAAAAGCTCACCAAAATCCACTCATAGACTCAACCCTACAACCTGTACCTTATCGAAGACTAAAGAGGTCTTGGCCATTAGATTTATGTGAAAATTGAGGTGGAATCAATGGATCCTACTTCACTACTTCAACATATCTTGTACAAATGAGCAAATTAACTTATAGATTGTAAATCTGATTGTTCATAAATAGAGTCCAAAAAAAGCAGTATTTATTATTATTCTCGATTTATTGGCACAAGATAAAATGTATATGCAACTTGGAGTTGTAATATGTTTACTGTACTAATTGCATTTCTGCCATAGGATACTACCATTGTGTCATTTGCAAATTGCTATTAATAAGTTCATTTTCGCATGTCATTGCAGTAAAGGTTATAGAGTAGAGGTGATTGCAGTGAGCCTTGTCGATCTCCTTGTGGCATGGAGTATGATTGTACGAAAAAATTTGATGATTCTGATCCTTCAGTAGCGGAGGGGAGCAATTCATTCTAGTAGTTTATGCAATGAACATTTATGCCAAACAGAGTCTAAAGCCTTTTTTATATCCAAGAAAATTCTGTAGAACACTACATGATATAAAATATATATAAAACAATAGACTCTCTGCAGAGAATTGGCGTTAAGAGATCTAGTTAAGTGTTTATTCATAACATTAAAAAACATATACATACTATTCATTTTCTTAATGTTTAAAACTTAAAAAAATTACTTGGTGCCCCTTCAATATATTTAAACAAGACAAGATTAGACAGAATCAAGAACAAAATATCTGAAAATATCTAAAACTAAAGCCAATTAACCAAGTAGTAGAAGAAAACCAGCTTTGATAGAAGGGGCACGACAAAAAAAGTTAGAAAAATGTATGAAGCAAGGACACAAGGTGGAAGTGATGGACCAAGAGGAACATGGCAGGAAAGTCAGGTAAACCTCAGAAGTGGGAGCAATATGAATCGATAACATCAATAGACAACTACAAGATAGAAACGAGTAGGGGGAAATATTCAAAAGAAATCCATTACAAGATAGTTAAACTTCCACCTTAAACCTTATACATATAGGTAGGCTTAAAAAATAAATAAGTAAATAATAATCCAAAAATGCACGGAAAAATTATTATGGGTTAGTATTCCATATAACTCAAATGAAAAAAGGAAACCGCTTATTTTTTCAAACATAAAAGAGAAAAATTTAAATTTTCAAATTTAATCATTCACAAAACTCGATCAGAATTGAAATGGATGTCACTTTTCTTTTTCAAGATGATTAGGATGGAAGAGATGCGTGTAACCTGTCTCAAGATGAAGAACGAGACATTATTTTGAGATGTTCCAAATCGTTTGTACTCTTGAAATGTTAACTCTGGATCATATTACCCAACCCCTCAATTCACATCATGCCATTACATCATTCAACGGTCTAAATAACCTATTTTCCTGAATATTAAAATCCATAAAATTGAATAGATGAGGCTTTTACTTGATGAAGATCCATACTGAACGATGAAATAAAACAATATAGTTTGTTTAAATCTTCATTTATTTGAACTAATGTTCAATTTAAACTTGTTGACGCGTTTCACTAACACAGTAGCTTTGTCAAAACGAATGAAGGTAAAATATAAAAATGTCTTAATATATACAGTGCTAAATCTATTTACTAAGGTTAACAATGGTATTGAAAGAAATTACCTGGAAATTCATTCACCACATTCCTAAGCTATCTTCTAGGTAAAGAGGTTCAATAAAGGAGACTGATTGATATCTATTTGGCCGTTAAGGAGATTACCTGAATATTTATTTTTGTTAATCTCTAGGGCCTCTAATAAATTTAAACTAAAGGATTTACCGACTACATGGAGAATTTCAAAATTTGGGTCGAAAATGTGTTGGTTTTCTAAAAAATGATTTGCATAGTTAAAATCTAATTTTTGTTGTTGTCATAGCTACATTTGTGTTCCGAAATTCTAGTTTTAAAATTTCTAAAAGTTCTACCGATATAAATTTTATCACAATTGTCATTACCACATTTTAATTTATAAACTCTGATTTGTTTAATTTTGAAGATTTAGATTTATTATTTTTAATGAATTTGGATAAATTGTGATCAGTTTTAAAGGAAATATTCATGTCTAAAGTTTCTAAAAATGATTTAATTTTTAAGGATGGTGTTCCAAAGTATGTTAAGCTTTTAAATTGTTTATTATTTTTATCTGAAGGGAATACTTGTTCTAAAGTCTGTTTTTTTATCTTTTTATTTATGATATTGTCAATTAAATTTGGATCGTAATTATTATTAACTGCTATTTGTTTTATGATATTTAATTCTTTGGTATAATTGTTAATATTTAATGGGACTGTTAAAGAGTCTGTGTATCATACTATTGAAAGCTGCTAGTTGACTGAATGGGTGGACCGAACTATTATGAATTGTAATATCTGTATGTGATGGTTTATGAAATATAGAAAAATCATGTTTATTATTTATATTTGGAATTGTAAGGTCTATATTTTACCTTCATTCGTTTTGACAAAGCTACTGTGTTAGTGAAACGCGTCAACAAGTTTAAATTGAACATTAGTTCAAATAAATGAAGATTTAAACAAACTATATTGTTTTATTTCATCGTTCCATAAAATTATTTGTCATTATTGAGCTAAATTGCATTGTCTGTAATATCGCAATTATCATGGTGGAATAAATACTTTTTGGCTAGTAACGCAACAGTACACTCAATCCCTATGTAACAGTAAGAATAAGCTTGAAAACTAAAATCCATGATCAAGTAATTTGTTGGTATGATTCCTAGTAGTATCAAACATTCGAAACTACATCTAAATTCTTCCAATTTCACAAGTAAAATTTATTATAAATCATAACTTTGGTTTATATGTCTATCTGACTGTCTTATTAATTTATAGAGCCGTTACGTTTATAGTCTCCCAGCCTTATTTTTTTAGACAGCAGAGACTAGCTGTTTGGCTAACCCTACCCTACTGCTTTCTCTTACATCTGCAACTATTCTTATCCATCCCTGTGTATATAGTTCTTAAAATTTGGAAGTTGTTTTTGAAGTAATAATCTAAAAATACACAAAATTAAAAACTATAAAGATATAATATAATAATAATAATAACTACGCAGTACAAAAATGTCTGTCCCAAAGAATTTAATGCATGGTCATGACATTAATTGGTCACATCTCGTAACTTAAAATTAACGTAACTCAGAGAATTACCTTAATCCGAAAATTCTTCCTAAGGGAGCTACAGCCCTTTGAAGAAAACGTCCTCATATGAGTTTTCTTCAAATTACCCAAAAATACAGTTACTTAAAATATTCAAACTTGGTTTAATCAATAAACAGTTACAAACCAGTCGTTTGCTGTAAATAAATTTTTTCCAGATCCATCACAAGCGTGTCAGTTGGGGACACCAACAGGTATTTTTATTAAAAAAAATTTATAAATCCGACACCGAATTGGGAAAATTCAAGACAATTTTCATAAAAAATATTCTCTTCTTTCAAATCGATATCATGAGCCGTTTGAGAAAAATAAATTTAAACTTTTTATGTTTCGTACATAAAATCATGTTGGATTATAATCTGTAATATCAAGTTGGCTTTGAAAAATCCACAAATTGTACAGATACTGGTAATAAAAGTCGTAAGTATTAAGTTGCTTACATTGTTTTGGAAATTTTAAATTAATTTTATTTCGTGAGGGTATAAAACAACAATCAACATTAAAAAAAACAAAGTTAGAGATAATTACCAACAGAAATGAGAGAATTAATTTCACAACAGATGCTCTACATGACGACCATTTGTCTCAATACACAAATTTATTATTTTTTCTAAAGATCATCTAATTTTTGCAAAAATTCCTGCATGATTTCTAATTTCATTACAAGCGTTTTGAATTCTTTCTCACAGCTGATTACGTGTTTCTATTGGAACAGCATAGACTAATGATTTTAAATAACCCCAAATACAAAAATCACAGGGGTTTAAATCTGGGGGCCAATTAACTGGACTCCCTCTTCCAATCCATTTATCGTAATAGTTATTGTCGAGATATTGACGAACCTCTCTACTAAAATGAGATGGGCAGCCGTCGTGCATGAACCATAAATTATTTCGAATCATCAGGCGAGATCTTAAAGTCTGTCCGATATACTGTTTATCACAATCTCTACAAGGAATACTATACACCACGTTAGTAAGTGAGGTCAAAGTATTTTTATCTTTTACTCTAGTGTAAATGGATCTGATTGAAAGAACAGTTTTATTAGCAATTTTAAAGTTACCACATGAACTGACCAATTTGGCAAGTCTCGGAGTTATGTCCTTAATATATGGCAAAGTAGCAAAAACCGGTCGAGAAGGGGACACATCAGTTCCAACATCCGTCTGGGTTAAGTTAGGATGGCTATCTTCAAGCAACAAGTCCACAGCATTAGATGTGCTGAATAATATTTTATTCAATAAAGGTCTTGGATACGAGTTATCCAAGAAAAGGTTAAGCAAAATATTAAGATTTTTATTATGAAAAACATTATTGGAAATTCTGAGTACTCTCTGCTTCATTTGTTTAACCAAATTCACTTTCATGGAATGTTTATGGTAGGAGTGATAATTAAGATATCTACCAGAGCTGCATGGTTTTCTGTATCAATCTATAATAATTGTATTGTTGTTACGTAGACACTAAATTTATGCTTAACCTTTTCTTGGATAACACAAATATTCCAAATGATCTTATAAAACATGTACTAAAAGATAAATGGGACTCGATCAAACAACATACATCACTTAATTATGACGAATTTCTAGAAGGCATTATGCTTATACAAACAAATAATTACTTTCAATATAATGACAACTTTTTCCAACAACTAAACGGATGTACAATGGGATCTCCAATTTCTTCAAGTCTAGCGCAAATCGTTATGGAATATATAGAGGAAAAAGTATTGAATGATATAAATTTTGATGTAACATTTTTTAAAAGATACGTTGATGACTGTTTAGCTGTAATTCCGGGTAACAAGTGTGATGCCTTCCTAAGCGCTTTTAATAAATTCCACCCAAGTATCCAATTCACTTTAGAAATCGAAAACAACAACAAAATAAATTTTCTAGCCATGACACTTATAAAAACCAATAACAAAATAAAAACCAAACTTTATACAAAAGAAACATGGTCTGGACGGTATCTAAATTATAACTTATGCCATCCCAAATCACAAAAAAACAGTGTTAATATAGGATTAACAGATAGAGCTATAAAATTAACTTCACCTGAATATCGTCCTGAAGTACTGAAAAAACTCAAAAACGTTTTGAAAAATAATCAATATCCAGAAAATCAAATTAATAGAATCATTAAACAACGTACATATAAATTATACAATAACAACATAAAACCAAATATACAAATAAAATAAAATCAAGAAAAAAATACATATATAGCCCTACCTTACACAAATGAGTTATCAGAAAAACTTTAAATACATTTTATCAAAACATAACATCAATGTAAGCCATAAATCCCACAACACATTATCGCCACTTTTTACTAAACTAAAAAACAAAACCAAAGATAATAAGAAATCAAATATTATATACTCCATACCATGCATGAATTGTCCAAAGAATTATATAGGAATGACTACACAATACTTGGAGAGCAGAATTAATGGTCAAAAATATACAAAAAATGCATCAACCGCTTTACACAAACATGAAAGCACTGATAATCATGAATTTGATTATAAAAAAACAAAAATTTTATCTCAAGACACCAATCATCAAAAATTATGAATTAAAGAGATGATACACATAAAACAAGATAAGTTTTCTGTGAATGATAGACAAGATAATAAAAACTTAAGTCAAATTTATTATAAGCTAATTAACTAATTTCATTTCAACCTACCTCGTATGATATCGTTCCGTTGATATTCTATGGTGAGTACATCGATTTTAATGCTATGTTTTTATTGATGTTTTTAAGAAACCTACTAATGTTATGTTTTTATCTATCTGCTAATATTTTATTCGACCTTTATTTTTACAATGGTATTGTTTTTGAAAATGCTTCCAAAGAAGAAGCGAAACGTTAACATTATGTATATCCATTTTCCATAGAAAAATGTGAAATATAATCGTTTTTTAATTATTTCAAACAACCTACGAACCCAAGAAAATAAACCTTTCAATATTATAAACAAATATATATATATATATATATATATATATATATATATATATATATATATATATTATTGTGGATAGAATAGGGTGAGAGAATATTTAAAAAGTTTAAATACTATGAAAAAAGTTGAGAGGTGTCAAGGGACACCCGGATGGTACGAAGTTCCTTTCGATTAATTAGTGAAGGAATTGTAATAAAATTTTATTTTTTTTAAGTTATAATAACATTTTTTTTATTATTAACAAATATAATGTTATATAAACTTAATCAGTAGGCTCAATTTTCGTAATAATTGGCTTGTGGTAACTGAAGTAGGAAA